>VYZQ01019313.1:60358-100127 GCA_013400655.1 Mystacornis crossleyi
ATATATGCAGTATAATAAATCTAATCAAATGGAATAGAATAGGATATCATAGGCATTTTAACAAAGGTTAATTGTGGTATTAACTGTTCTCCCTGTACAGACTTTTAATGTGAGAAATGTTTCACACATTTAAAGATCCCTTTAATCACCAGACATCAAGGCCACACTTCTCATTCCCAGCCCAGAAGCTTCTGCTAGAAAAAACTCCAATTATTCCTGGGAAAAACTTAGAGTCTTTATATGAACAATGAAATATTATTTACAATTTTGAAGAACAGACACCATCCCCCTGAAAAAAAAAGTTTAATTTCTGTGAGGTTCTATAATATCTTTAAGAGTTAGAATCATCCATCAAAAATTTTCTTGGGAAGCGCTCAGGTTATTGCTCACGTTAAGAAATTGAAAGAAAGGAAAATTCTCTGGACTGCCAAAATAACCCTCCTCTCTGTTGGTGTCTCTGATTTTTGAGGGAGAAAGCAAATTGCTCTGCAATAGATTCGCCCGAATCACAGCACCAAATGCACCCGGGGAGCCGAGATGAGGGGTGATTTCCTGCAGGAAGGAACAGGGAATCGCCTGTGCCTCGAGAAATCCAGGGGGAAAAACAAGGAGGTGCTTCCCCGAGCCCTGCTCTCCGTGCCAGACAGAAGGACAGGCCAGGGACTACAGAAAAGTTAGCAATGAATCTAAATTATTCTCAATATTTCACGTGATTTTGAACTGATAGCATCTTCCTCACCCTTTTGGATTGTGATGCTCTTGTGTAGGACGGGAAAATTTCTCTCAAAGGTGGGATGAAAATATCCAGGAGAAGGGTTTGTTAAAGAGAGCCCGAAGCAGGGAACAGTTCATTCCCAGCCTGTTTCTCAAGGCAGCAAACACACGGAATCATTACTAATCCCCCTCCCTTTTCCATCTTTTTGAGAACTCTTGCACAATCTGCTGTTCCCCAGCGTTTCAGCGAGAAGAATTCACCACTCTCAAGCCTCGTTCTTTTTATTCACCCCAAAAGCTGCAACTTTCCCTTCAAACTCTTCGCGTCATCCTCATCAAATCCTACGCAGAAATGGGCATTAAGTGTTTTGTTTACTCATAGCTCGGCAGAGCCACAACAAAGAACAGAATGTAAAGAATGAACTCCCTTTGCAAAAGTCATTCAGAGCCAGACAAAAGCCTTTACCTTCCCCAAATCAAATTTTTCCAAGTGGGCCTCCTCTCTTTCTGAATTGCCCAGCATTACAGGCAGCTCTCAGATAACGCAGAAACATTTCAGAGCCAAGCTAAAAACAGAAGGAATGAGAAAGTTCTCCTACATCTGATTTTTTTTTTTTTCATTAAAAAGGCATTAAGAAAATATGGGCTTTTCACCACTGCAATGTGAACAAGCTCCCGCTTTCCCCATGACGTGCAGGGACCTGCTGGATCCGGGCTCCTTCCAACTTCCCCTCGGCTGTGGCAGCTGGATGGATTTGTTTCCACCTGCTCTCCCCGTTTGTCATTCCTGAGGTATGCTGGAGAAAGCCAGGTTAGCTCTAAACTGTCAGCTCGGCTGCAGCCAAAACTCTTCATTTTTATTATCTGATCACATCCCTCCGAGTGCTTCGTGTTCCTTTCATTCCCAGCTCCCCACACCTCTGCACCCGCAGGGAACAGCTGGGATTTGGGGTTTTGGGGTTTTTTTTTCAAATGAAAATGCCCATTTTTAAAGCTCCCAGAGGAAAACCACACATGGCTGATCCTATGGACCCGCTCCTTCCCCACTGTTTGCTCTGGGAGTTACAAACTCCTGTGGTCACTGGAGAAGGGATCGTCCAAACATGGCTGGAGGGACCAAAATGCTTCTGAGAGAGATTAAAATCAAAAGTGTTAAAAACCTCTCCCCCCAAATCCTTTGGAAGACGGGCTGCCTCCATCTCCTGTGCTGGTGTTGGAAATAAAGCTGCCAGAGAGATCTTCTCCCATCCCTCCCGAATTTCAGGGGGATAGGAGAGAGTGGGTGTGGGGAGGGAAGGTATCTCGAGTACAAGAAAGGATGATTATCAAGTCTAAAGAGAGCACGTCATAAAATGAAGAAATATAAGGCTATTTTTAAAGCAATTATTTTGTTTTCAAGCTGAAAACGTGCTGCAGTATTCCCCCTCTGCTTGGCATTCCAGAGGAGGTGTTGCATTTAGCTGGAGCAAAATTAATTCCCTGGAAGGGAAGAAAACTGAAACACTGGCAGCAAAATAGAAAAGCAGAAGAGGAGAGTTTTGTTTCCTCTGTTTTGAAAGGGAATTATGTTTCCCAAACTTGATCAGCTCCCAGGCCCAGCGCTGCAATGACAACCGCAGCGATTCCCCGAGAGGATTTGTGCAGAAGCTCCCCCTGGTACCACAGAAATGTATGAGTTCAGAGCAACCTCTTCACCCCTCGATCTGCATAATTTATCCAGAGATATTCTGGAAGTTCAGAAAACCTCTTTAAAAAGTTAGAGAGATTGAAGAACTTTTGGGGAGAAAAGAAAAAAATAAATAAAAAATGTGACCTGTTATGTAAACCTGTATTTTAAGAAGTGCACTAGAGACAGGAGGAAGGATCACAGGGGTTGGACACATACCCAGCTGTCCCGATTTGGCGGAGCTGTTTTAGCTGTCAGCGTGTGAATTCTTAATGTGTGATGATTATAAAGTACGGAGAGGGAGCTCTGCTACCTCTTGGAATTATTTTGCCTTTTTTCCAAGGAACAAACCCGGAGTTGCTGCTGGCAACTGCCCCAGCTCAGACCCACACCTCAAAGCCCCCTCCAAACCTTAAACCTCGGAATATTGATTTATTAAGATCCAAACTGATAAAATCCTGCTTATCCCAGGCTCAAATTTTCCTGACACTTTCACTAATTACGCACCATAATGAAATCCCAGAAGCACTGAAATAATTGTTCCAGCAGGAACTCAGCCAGCAGAACACCTATGGAAGCTTCTTTCCCTTCACTCATCACTGTGGGAAGCAATCTCAGAGTCCTCTCCAAAAACCCCCTCAAACAGATGTCTTGCAGCACAGCAAGACATTATCAAATTCAGACTTGGAGAGAGCATGTTCCAAAATCCCCCGGAGAGAGAGTTTTGCCAGGCACACCTCATCATCCACAGGAAAGGGACTGGGATCCAGGGCGGGCACCTTCAGTGGCACAGGGGGGCACAGGGAAAAGCAGCTCTGTGACCTGTCCGAAGCCAGGTGTGACCAAAAAAACCCCTAACCCTGAGCAACGCCCTTATCTCTGTCTGGGGACAGAATCACAGAACCATGGAATTGTTTAGGTTGGAAAAGACCTCCAAGATCATCGAGTCCAACCATTCCCCCAGCACTGCCAAGGCCACCCTGCCCCGTGTCCCCAAGTGCCACGTCCACACGGCTTTGAAACCCCTCCAGGGATGGGTCCTTCATCCCTGCCCTGCCAGGGCTGGACAGCCCTTTCCAGGAAGAAATTGTCCTGACTATCCAGTCTAAACCTGCCCTGGCCCAGCCCGAGGCCGTTCCCTCTGCTCCTGTCCCTGTTCCCTGGGAGCAGAGCCCAAATCCCCCCCGGCTGCCCCCTCCTGTCAGGGAGCTGTGCAGAGCCACCAGGGCCCCCCCTGAGCTCCTTTGCTCCAGGCTGAGCCCCTTTCCCAGCTCCCTCAGGAATTCTCCAGCCCCTTCCCAGCTCCGTTCCCTTCCCTGGACATGCTCAGAAGGAGCTGCAGGTTGCTTCTGCCTGATCTCCACACAAGGTTATGGATGCTCCACGTCCCTACTCTCACTTGGAAGCCTGAGAGAAGTTTCCATGCTGGGAGCATCCAGGACAGCTGACCCAGAGCTGGAGCAGCATCAGGAATTGTCCATAGTGACCCGACCAGGTGGCCACCACCACACTCCTGCTGCCTGCCTGCCCAGATCCATTACCAGGCAATCCTGAGACAGATTCACAGCTTTCCCAAGAAAACATTTCCAAGTGGGATCGATTTTTATGCTGTTTTAAAACCAACATTAGCAAACGCGACTGCACGGTGCACAGATCTGTCAGATTTGTTCTCAGCTGCAATCCTGAAACGTGTCATTATCGTGTGCCGTGTGAGCAAAGCTGGGCCTGGCTGCCATGTGACTGAGCTCTAAATTAGTTTATGGATAAAGTTCCTTCCCAACGTGCTCCATCTTTCACTCCATCTTATCTTAATGAGCTCTTAACCTCTTAAAAATAAGTTACTGCCAGAGAGACTAAGTACAGGGTATTAAAGTCCCCAAGAAAGCCGCAGGGAGGAACGGCCCTGCTCAGGTAGCTCTGCTCTCCTTGAACACAATTCCTGCAGCTTCCAAGTGCACTGGAAAAAAATAATTTTGTAAAACTCATTTGTGATTACAAGGCCGTGTGATTTTTTATAAATAAGTGTGGGAAAGGATCGTCTGAAAAATGTGTATTTCTCCTGGCAGAACTCCATGGTTCCTGCACTTGCAACCTCAGCATTTTGGTTCTGAATACCTTTTTAAAAGTGAAAATATTACTCCATGCAAATTATCATAGAATATCCTGAGTTGGAAGGGACCCACAAAGATCATCACAGCCTGACACCTGCCTTTGGCACGGGATAATTGCCTTAATCCCAGAACAACCCCTTCCAGCAGGAGCTGCTGCTGGAAGGACAGAAATCTCACGGAACATCATCCTGTTTGGGCTGAAAGTCCTGCAGGGCCCTCCAGAACGCATCTGAGCGCATCCAGAGGATGCCACAGGCATTGGGACCTGGTTCCTGATGGGATCCCGAGCACCCAACACCCCATGAACACATTCCATGGGCAGAACCCCTGTCCACACTGGAATTGAAGCTGCCTTAACTTACACATTCAGCCGGAGTTGCAGAACATTTCATATAAAATAATTATTTCATTTAATGCCCTCAGATCCCTGGATAAAGCTGCTGTTTGAGAAGCCAAGGAGCAGCCTATGGACCAGAGGCTTTGTTGGATTTGGGCCATTCCAGAAACGCGTGTACAGCTTTTGAGCAGAGAGATGGAAAACAAGATGTGGAATTCTGGACTTCCTTAGCGAGGATGCTCCCAGGGCTGGAGCCCCTCTGGAGCCGGGCTGGGAGAGCTGGGGGTGCTCACCTGGAGGAGAGAAGGCTGCAGGGAGAGCTCAGAGCCCCTTCCAGGACCTAAAGGGGCTCCAGGAGAGCTGGAGAGGGACTGGGGACAAGGGCTGGAGGGACAGGACACAGGGAATGGCTTCCCACTGCCAGAGGGCAGGGCTGGGTGGGAGACTGGGAAGGAACTCCTGGCTGGGAGGGTGGGGAGGCCCTGGCACAGGGTGCCCAGAGAAGCTGTGGCTGCCCCTGGATCCCTGGCAGTGTCCAAGGCCAGGCTGGACGGCGCTTGGAGCAGCCTGGGATAGTGGGAGGTGTTAGGGGTGGCACTGGATGAGCTTTGAGCTCCTTTCCAACCCAAACCATTCCATGATTTCATGACACCAAAACAGGAGTTACTCCCACCCTGTGTTCATTTAATGTGATTGTGTCAGTGAATTATAAAAAAAGATGGAAAGACATTAGAATTTCCTCTTGAAATCCCCACTTTCTTGTGCTTCACAGCTGGCCCATAACTCCTTTTGGGAACTGCGAGAAGCAGGGGATGTACAAACTGTCTCCCACACCCTGTCTGCTCAGGAAACTCGCTGTCATGTGGAATTAATTCCTTTTTTTCTTTTAAACACATATAATTTCAAGCTCCTGGTCCAGCATCTCTGATTCATGGTAATAAATGTTGCACAAGAAGAGAACTGTGTAGAACAAAGGTTAATTGGTGGGTGAAATCCCCTTCCTAACGAAACCCAACTGGAAACCTGCTGGTTCCAGGGACAAATCCCTGCAGCACTCGATCTCTGATTCCCGATTGCCAGGTTTAAGAATTCAGTGCCTTTAGACAAGAGCAGGAGGAGGCAGAGAGGGGAAGCAAAGAGGTTTTCCAGCCCTGCAGCTGCTGGCCTGGGATCCTCCTGGGATGTTCCAGGCTGATTCCTCGGTGTCACACAACAGCTTTGTGGTGCCTCCACCTTCTCCCCTTCAGCCCTGGAGTTTTCAGGCAATATCAAACACCCCGAGACCAGAACTCGGGTCTCTGTGCCAGCCTCAGGGATTTAGGAACCAGAGCCAGCTCTCAAACTCCCAAAGTGGGAGACAGTTTTAAAAGAACACTTTCAAACTGCTGGGGTTTGTATTTTCGGATTCTCTTTCATACCAGAGAGGGCTGGACGTGTCCTTTTGTGCCACAGCTCTGCCCACCGTGGATTTGGGAAGGATCCCATTTCTGACAAGACTCCCAACAGCATCAGAAGGTCTGGAAGCCACAAGATCGTGCTCGAAAAAATAAATGAAGCGAAAAAAAAGTGACAGGAGGAGGAGAGGAAAGGATGGAAGAGCGACGGGAGAGTAACGAAATGGCATTTTCTGAGCATGAGGAATGATTACGGAGGTCAAAACTGAAGCTGCTGCAGGAGTTTCTGATTAAGTCCTGCTCTGTTCCAAACTGCTGACGTGCAGAACTCCAAATGGTTTGGGGAAGGTATCAATCTGATTGGAGCCCTTCCTGCAGGGTCATTTGCCTACTTGCTTTACTCGAAACTTTGGCTCCTCGACAGCTGCTCAGATGGGCTATTGGGAAAGCCACGTTCCCAGGCTCCCCAGAAACTCGGGATTAAAGGAAATTAATTATTGATACAAGTCTCTGCTCTGCATGTTTGCCTTATCAAATGATCTGCAGCTGTGCCTGCGGCATGGGAGGAGCACATCTGAGATCTTTTAATGATGCAAAAAGCTCCTTCAAGGGGCAGCCAAGGCGAGCAACGCTCCTGCTCTGGGCTCCCTTCCCCAAAAAATGAGGGGAGAAATATGAAGTGTAAATGTTACAGAGAAGTTTTAAAGAGTTAAAACTTCCCTGTTTCTATCTGCAAATCATTGGAGCGGCACTGCCTGCTCCGATGAGCACTGCCTTTGTGGGATAATGCATTTCCACGGTGAAATCCAAATATCCTGGGCATTTGGGGCTGGGATAGGCCATGAAAACCACCTCCAGTTCTCTCCAGCTATTCCTCTTCTGGGCTGGGATTTGGTGTCTGAAGTTGTGCAGGGATGTGGGATCGGGATCCAGGGATGTGGGATGCGGGGATGCTCTGCACTGTGCACCAATGCCATTAGGTGGTGCTTGAAACAGAAGATTGCAAGAAAGAAAAGCCAGAGCTTGTGTGCTGCCCAGGCAGCCTGCTCGGTAAATATTTTATTCTAGCGATTAAAAAATAAAAAATAAAAATATCTCAAAAAAGAGAGAAAAATATAATTTTTTTTTTAAAAGCTCAGTCTAGGTTTCAATTTCCACTTTAAAAATCTGATATCTAGGCCTTGGCAGAGCTGAGCAATTAAAGAAATAAACAGTCAACCCTTCCTCCTGCCTGGAGCAGCTCTGCTCACACACACACACACACACACACACACACAAACACTCCCTTAAATCAGCCTCTGATATTTCTGTGCTCAGCCAAACCTGCTCAGCACGCCTTCGATCTCTATCTCTCTCCTAAGGTTGATAACTGGATTTCCAGCAAGTTTTGAGTCAGGGATTGAAACACTATTTAATGCACCAGCTTGAAAATGGACTTCTAGGAAAAAGTGTCCAAGGAAAATGCCCCTAGGAGTTCGGAAGGAGTATTGATTCAGCGTGGAAAAGCAGAGCTCACACCCTTCCCCTTCTCTGGCAAGCACCTCCAGGCAGCAGGTAGATATTTATATATTTACACATCTTCACAGCTTCCCTTCCGAATCACATCCACAACGAATGGCCTGTGCTGAGCACTGACGAGTTCAGAGTTAAATAATTGCATCCTCTGAGATTCAGCAGCCGCAAATAAATGTGTGCGTCCCGTTCTGTGCAACCCTTCAGAGAGATCCTGACTTCCTACGGCCTCCTGAGATCCAGGAGCTGCATCCTTGTGGGGCCTTCCAACTCAGGATATTCCAGGGTTCTATGAATTAGCAGGTTTTTTATTTCTTTTTCTCCCGCTCCCTTATAATTTCAATTCTTTCATTATTGAATTATCATGAAATAGTGAATAATCATTCATTATTCATGTTCTCTGTGCCCCTCTCGATTTTATAGCAGCTATATGTTAGCAACTCTCACAGCAAAAGGCAGGATGGCTGCAGATTAAAAAGAAGTACAGAATTATAGATCATGGAATCACTGTTGGTTGTAAAAGCCCTTTGGATCATGGAGTCCAACCATTCCCCATCACTGCCAAGGCCACCACTGACCCATGTCCCCAAGTGCCACATACAGATATTTTTAAAATATTTTTCACGGATGGGGACTCCACCTGGGCAACTGTGCCAGGGCTGGACAGCCCTTTCCATGGAGAAATTTTTCCTAATATCCGATCCAAACCTCCCCTGGCCCAACTTAAGGCTGTTTCCTCTTCTCCTGTCATATATGTGCTCCAGGAATTGTTTGTGAAGATACCTATAAACCTAAAATTTGCTTCTGTATTGCATGGAATAATTAGAACAGAAATACTTTGAGAAATTTGGGTCTCAGCGAAGGCAGAACTGCTTGTCACGTCTGTATGAGGACTCAGAGATCACAAATCCCTGGAAGAGGCCAAAGCAGCATTCCCTCCTCTTCACAAGTTACCTGAAACACCAGGAGGTGGGAGGGAGGTGGACAAAAGATATAAAGGGAGGCAGCAGATCCATTTTCAAGCCTCTCTCGTTCCTTTTAGGCTTTAGATTTCACATAAATATTTCTTTAAATGCACACATCTCTGTACCAAAACTACCATTTGAGAAGCTTCCAAAACTTGGCTTTTAATTAAAACCATGAAAGTATAATGCTCACGCTGAATAAGTATCAAAAATAGAGGCAAAACTGAGAAAATATGCAGGCATTTTTCTTGGGGTTTGTCAGGCACTGCAAAGACAATTAAGTTTCTTTTCTTCACTGTACATATAATACTCAGAAGTGAAAGCTTAATTAACTTGTCAGAAACTCTGGCACCTCTTTTCTTGAGCTGCTGAACCCACCTTCCCCAAAGACTTGAAGGGAAAATAAAAAAAAAGCAGAATGCTGGAGCTGAAATACCTGATCATGCATGACATTCCTGTCCTGTTCCACAGTTTGTCTGTCATTACCAGAGGGTTTTTTATCCATCTGGGTGAGCACACTCTGTTTCCATTTGTCTGGGAATGTCTCGGAGTTGTAACTGCTCCGAGACGACGGCCCCTGTGCCGGAGCAGTGGGATGTGCTGGCACTAATTACAGTGTACACACGTTCCCCAGGAAAATCCTGGAACTCGCAGCAAAATGTCCTCAGTCACCTGGATTTTCCTGCCAGTTCAAGGCCCTGAGCTCTGCTGTGAGCAGCAGATAAAGTAGTTGGGAAAGGAAAACTTTTGTTACCCCTTGACAGCAATTCCCCGCGCCTGGGCAGATTTAAAAGCCGTGGGGATGTGGCACTTGGGGACACGGGTTAGAGGTGGCCTTGAGGAGCACTGGACTCAATCTGAGAGGTGATTCCAACCTTAGTGATCCTCAGATTCTACATCCTCCCTTTTCTGGGGAGACGGGCTGGCGTTTGGATGCGGGAAGAAGCAGAGCCCAAAAACTGAGGCCTGTTTCTGCTGCAGCAGCCCCGGGACTGCTCCGTTCCCTGCTGGCTGGGCCCTGCTTTTTGTGGATATTTCACATTTCTCCTGGCTGAGTCCAGGGGCAGCTGTGGCCAATAAAGCCCTGTCAGCAAGCACTGCCTGGAACTGTGCTGGGAGCAGCTGGAGGAGTAACTCCTGACCCTGCTTCCAAGAACCAGGAGAGTTTTAGGCAAAAGCACGAGCCCACAGGCCCTGCAGCATTTCCCTCCTTCTTCTGCCCCACGCGTTGCTCCAAAGGACCTTCCCTTAACCAAGGTTAACCTAACAAACCTAATGCTACTGCTTAAACTTGGCAAGTGCAAGGAGTGGCTTTCACATTTTTCGGGGATTTTCAGTGCAGTTTTTCAACCAGAGCTCACTTAAGTCTGAAAAATATTGCACTTGATCCTGCCGTAATCTCCTCCCCAGGATCTGCATGTTTAACCAAAGAGCAAAGGTCCAGGTGCTTCTCTGCATTAGTAATGACCCAACGTCTCCTCTTCAATAATGCAACACGGGCCAGAGCACGGCAGCCTTGAGCTGCCTCATTTTAAAAATGGATTAAAACTTCCAGGCAGCACGAGGGAGCAGAAATTGGTGGGGTTTTTCCAAGGTGAGGTTTTTCCAATTATTCCAAGGGATAATTTTTCACCTCCCATGTAAATCACCGTCTTTAATTGCCTACTAACTTTGCTCCTCTGTTTCCAGCACTGTGCCAGGTTTTAGTGAGCTCTGGGATTGCGTGCATGGGTCTGGCTGTTCAACAGTCATTCCAAGCCCAAGCAATACTGCATAAAACATCCTGTTACAAAGCCCTCTCTGGGTCTCTTCTGATAGATACTAAAACCAAACACACACAGATCTTAACCACTCCACACAAATTCATGCTTCAGGTCTTTCTTCTTCTTCTTTTTTTTTTTCTTTCTTAAAAATAAAAATAAATTTAGGTTTCACATCCTCCAGAGACTCACTCAGACCCAACCTGTGAGTTTTCAGAACAATTCTCTCGATACAAAAGGGAGCTTTTCTGCAATGCATCATTTTAACACCAGGCCTCTCTGGGCACTGCTGGTGGCTCGGAAAATGCCTGGAATAAGCCCCTGTCTCTGTTATTTTTGCCTCTACAATGAATTACAATTCTTTGGTTTGATGTGTGACAGCTCTCAGGAAATTCCTGGTTCAGGACTCCAGGACAGGAGCTCCAGTAGCTGATGAGCACTGGCCACATGCCCGGATTTATCAGCTTAAACCGAAACCAGGCAATGGGATGGGCTTAGAGCCGGGAGGGAGCATCAGAGGGAATAAAACACACCTTGAAGGTTCTCCAGGAAAAGGGCAGCTCCTCCAGCTCCCATGCATGACCTCCAGGGGTAAAACCCCTTATCTGCACCTTTTCCATGTGCCCAGGAGGCCCCACCCTCCGAAACCATCATTTCCCTGCTCCCTGCAGAATCCAAACAGAAAAACGAGCAGGTTTCCTGAAGGAACATAAACACCAAGCCCTGGGTGCTCGGAGGGGATTCTCCCCCCACTCCCACCGGCGTAGGGCAATAATCCTTCTCCCCATAACAGATTTAGATTAGCAATGGCAGCAGTATTAAGAGGGGCCTTTGGAGCAGGGAAACATGTGCTGGGAGTCTGGGCAGGGTGTTTACAACATCTGTTTTGCAGGTATTAATGCTGGGGAGGCACCGTGGTTTGTAAGGGATGGCAGGTCCTGCCATTTCCCCGGGGCCAGCGCTCTCCTCCCACCTCCCCGTCCCCCTCCTCTCTCCAGAGGCACCAGGGAATCTTTAATTGTGCTACAGGTACAGGCCCAGCCATAAAATACCCCAGCTGGGACGCAATTAGTGCTCTGAAACACAGGGAAACCACATCTGGCAAACAAGTGAGGGAGCCCGGGGAGCGCTTTATTCCAAACTGAATCTCCAAGGGGGAACAAATCTGTTCTCGAGCCTGGCTGAGCTCTGCAGTTGTGCTCTGGGCTCTCCCCCTCCCCTGCACACTCTCGTTTTTTGGATAAAAGAACTCTCCCTTCCAAGATGTTGCATAAATCCTGCTCGCGTCAAGGCTGGCTCTGGTCCCATGCAGACAAATGCCAGCACCTCTGAGGTGTCTGTGGTCACCACTGAGGCTTTTCCAAACAAGCCTGGAGGTGTTTGTTCATCAAAGCCCACAGCTCCAGCCAGGCCCGCTGGAAACACAGGTTTCCTAACATTCAGCGTGCCCAAAACATTGAAATTTCACCAAAGTAAACTTGGAAGTGGGAAGGGAAAATGTCCCTGGTTTGATACAGAAATGAACCGTCTTGGAGTTGCTGCTTCATATTTTATGAAGATGGAGATTATTCTGCCAGTTATACCACTGGTAGGTCTATATTTATATTTTATAAAACTTCCCTGTGCCTATCCGACCCTCCAGCATTTGCTCCAACCTCAAAGGATAAATTTGGCCTAGAAAAACCTGAATGTTGGGCAAAGAAGGGAGAATCCAATGGCTGAATATTGAAATGGACTGATGGACCTATGTGAAAAGGAGCTAATTTTCACCTCACACTCAGAAATTCGGGCCCCAAACTTTATAAATTTGGATTCTACACTTGGGATCTGCCATCCCACTAACAGTGAAAATACACGCACCCCTAGACAGCAGCTTATTTGGGGTTAGAAAGTCTAGAAAAAAGATCTCCCAATGGAAATAATTGATCCCTGGGTGCCCAGGGAATGGAGTTTTATTGATATTCATGATTCGGAGGAGGAATACGAAGTTATTTATCAGAATGATGGAAACAAACAGGGAAAACCAGCTCAACTTTCAAGTTTGTGTGCTGTTAATTTTTAAGTTGTATTTGATTATGCGCCTGCAACACCTATGAGCAGAACCAGAGAATAATTTCATTGGAAAAACCCTCCAAGTGCCTCTCCCAGGACTGTGTAAGACCTGAAATCTCCTCTCATCTCGCTGGGGAAACACCACATTTATGTTCCATTCCCACATGAAACTTCCTATCAGACCATTAAAACCATGCACCCCGTAGGACCCACACCAGGCTGGGGGCAAAAAACCCAACAACAAACCTTCAAACCTCAGGATTACTGTAAAGAACATGTTTTCACACACAAATAAATCATCATTTCAAATGCAATTAGCTATTTTAATTAATCTGAGCTATTATTTGTTGACGTGAGCGGCACGCTGGTGGCAGGAATGTGGTTAAGGAGCACACAAAAAAAAGCTGGGATGTGATTTACAGCTTTCCCTGCTGGGATTGACATCAACAGGAAAGCCCAAGGAGAGCCAAAAGTCCAGAAATGCCTTTTGTCTTTTTTTCTGCCATTCTTTAACAGATGTGTCACTGAAATTCGCCCCTGTGGCTCAAGCAGTTACACTTTGCTTTTCTGCGGTTAATTAGAGTAGCAGAAATCTTGCAAAATACACTGGCAAATATCTAAAAATCTTGGTGACTCACAAGGTTTGACCAGTTCCTTTCATTTACTGATTCATTACAAATAACAGCGGGGGAAAAAGTGGCCTGGGATGGTTTTGGGCAGCAAAAAAATTGTTTCAAGATGAGTGTAATGAAATTGTTTGAAGTGATGAGCACACCTGAGTACTGTGAAATGCTGCTGAGAAGAGATTTGACTTTGTCTCCCACAGAATTTGGCAAAAAACGTGTATAAATATATATAGATATATTTTTTTCTCATAAAATTAGCCCTGTACAATATTAATAACAGCAACAAGGTCCACCAGCCATGATATTTACATCCAACTATTCCTAGCTTTTCCTCTCTTATGAATAAATATTTTGAATGGAAAGGTGCAAGAGAATAAAAATCTCTTTTGTAAAAAAAATTACCAATATTACTTCATTTTATCACTGTTGTTGTTGTTGCTCTGGTTTTTCAGGAATTTTTATTTATTTTTTTTTTCTGAGGCAAGGTTGAAAACCTCTTGGTGAAAGTTTGGACTTGAAGATCTCGGAGGTCTTTTCTAACTTAATGATTTTAAGGTTTGATTCCAGCTGTGCTGTGAGGGAGGGAAGGGAGATGAACTTGCAGAGATCTAGTAAAGAAATACCTGTGCAAGCTGTATCTTTTCTCCAAAATAAACCCCTTTTGACCCATTTGGGAGAAATAAGGATTCCGAGCAGCATGAACCATATAGATAAATAAAGATATTGCTCACATTTGTCTACAAAACATGTTGCACGAGGCATTTCAGAGGCAATTCGAGTGCTGAAGGAACACCGGCAGTTTATGTTTGTTACTTCAGAAAATTCTCAATGAAAGTGTCAGTTCCAAGAGGAGGCTGAAGAAATCTGCTCCAGACTCCCAGAAACGACTGAACCAACAGCTTTTAATTGAATCTCAAACGACTGCAACTGCGTTTCGCTCAGCACCCCGTTCCGTGGAGATCCAGTTGGATATAGGTAATAAGATTACTCCTGGGTTACTGCCTGCAGCCTGGAAAACACTGCCAAGAGGGAATATGCAACATGTTGTGGGGTTAAGGAAGCCTAACACGGTGCCAACATCACACTGTGACATTGCCTGCGGAGTGTGAAAGGATTATATCCTGTCTTAACATACCATTTCCCCCATGCCAGAAAATGGGAAAGGCTCTAATCACTGAGCAAGTATGCGAGGCACTAAATATAAACCCAAACCCCTTTCTGCTGCTGGAGGATTGAGTTTCCCTTCAGAGCAGCTCTGCTCCCAGCAGTGCCTCTGAAATTTGGGGCTGGAGGTTCTCATATTTATGGCATCTTGGTAATTTCCAGATGAAATCAGACTAGAAGGAAAGAAGCAGAGGGTTGGTGTTGGGGTTTTTTTTAATACGTGCCGTGCAAACTTACTCCAGGTCTGGATTCTTTCCAAGTCACGCATTACTAAACAACAAAGATTTGGCAGCCAGATTTTTTACAGCTAATTTTTTTTTTTTTTTTCATTCTGGCTGCTTGAGTCAGAACTGAATCCTAACTCTGCTCGCCTTCATATGTACTGGGTCTGCAGCAGGAAAAGTAGGTCAGGAAAGATAAAAACAAGCGAAACCAGGACAAAACTCTGGCCTTACCAAAGTAAATGGCAAAGTAGGAATTTGACCAAGGCAGGAGACTCTGGTGATGCACAAGGACTGGATGGAATGAAAGCAGCTCGAGTGAGTTACAGTGAGGCCACTTTGATACATTCCAGCACGGAATCCTGGAGGTATTTAGGTCAGGAAACACCTTTAAGATCACCCAGCCCAACCTTTCCCCCAGCACTGCCAAGGTCACCACTGCCCCCTGTCCCCAAGTGTCACATCCCCATGGCTTTGAAATCCCTCCAGGGGTGGGGACTCCACCTCTGCCCTGGGCAGCCGTGCCAGGGCTGGGCAGCCCTTCCCATGAAGAAATTTTCCTGAATATCCAACCTAAACCCTCTCTGGAGTAATCCGAGGCCGTTTCCTCTGGTGCTGTCGCTCGTTCCTGGGGAGCAGAGCCCGACGCCCACCTGGGTACAACCTCCCTTCAGGGAGCTGTGGAGAGCGAGGAGGTCCCACTGAGCCTCTTTAGTGCTGCCCTTCCTATTCAGAACCTTCAGTCTGGCACCGCAGTCACGCAGAGCTGCTTTTCCCACCCCTCAAAGGCTGATTCCCCCTCCAGAGTGGGCTCATGACCGACCATGGCTAATGTGCCACGGCCCAGGGTGGCTCCAGCAGGTCCTGAAGGCTTTGCCAAGGAGCCGGGTGGCTGCCCAGCCCCAGGCTAAGGAGATGAGGCAGGAGCACTGCAGATATTCCCATTAAAATGTGGGATTTTGGGGCCAAGGGCTCACCACACCAAAGCACAGAGAAATGGAAGCATCACATGGGAAACCATAATGGAGCAGAAGGAAACGACAGATCTTTGAGGCACTGCTGAGGCTTTCCAACCCTGCATCATTAAAAAAAAAATTAATTATTAAAATAAGAGACTAAAAAAATAGATTTTTTTAATGCCTTTTTATGCTGGTGAAAATATTCGGCCAGGGTACGTCATTCCCTGCATCTTGATTTACTTAAAGTGTAAATGTGGTGACCTTTAAAAACTGGAACAAAATGTGCTAGAGAGGTTTTATTGTTTTATTATAGAATGATCAAAAAATACAATTGGGAAGAAGAAAAGAGGCACCTTTTCTCAAAGCAGCCATTAATGCCCATGCCCTTTAGTTCTAGCTGTAATTTAAATCTAGTTATAATTAAAGTCTTTAATTTTCTCCTTAAACCCATCTAATCAATGTTACTTTCTCCTCTACTTTTTGTTTTCAAGAATTAATCAAATTAATGTTCCTTCTAAACCTGCACATTTGTACTCAGTTATGCTGTAGCTGCTTCTGATAACATAATTTCGTTTCCATCTGACCTCTGATTAGGAAAACAATTTTAAATAATGTCTGGAAACATATATTATAGCCAAAAAAATTTTAAAAAGCAATCATAATTAAAAACTAAAGATTTAAGACCTCCAAAATTGCATCAGACATTTTCCAATTTGTCAGTAAATCAAAATACTATTTCCAAATCAGACTTTAAAGGCAAGTTGAAATATCTAAATATCTTCAATAATTTGCACTTCTTCGCAGAAAGACTTAAGTCACCCCCAAGAGAAAGTCAAAAAACCAATGGCTGCAGCAGAACTTGATGTCTGAAAAAGAAACCAGAAGGTGCTGTCTGGAGAGAAGTGGAAAAGGCAAATTAATGAGCACACAGAACAAACAGAACGAAGATTATTGGTAATCTGAAAAGCCAAATATACAGGAAGAGCTCTTTGATATTTTTGATATTCTACTGGTGACACTTGGAGGTGAGTAACGACGGCTACCTAAAGAAAGGTATCTCAGCAAAGATTTTTTTCAATCTGTTTTTAAGGAGGCTGTAGGTATTTCTGAAGTGCAACTTCCCCATTTCCCCTGCTCAGCACTTGCAACCCAACTCCTGTTCCAATAATCAGAGCGAGGGCCTTGTGCCCATGAAGAAAAATCTGCGATTGCGAAACTGGGTCAGATTAAGCCAGGTGCTGTGGACTAGATCCAGGTGGGATCTGGGATCTTTTGGCACTAACCCAAAAGGCCACTGTTTCTTGCTTCAGAAGAGGTTTTCTAGACGTGTCCGCTGATCCGTGAGCAAATCCAGCAGGAACAGACAGTCCTGCTCCCCTGCTCGCTCTCCAGCTCCATGTCCCCACCGTGTCCCTCCAGCCACTCTGACCCCTACATGAGCCAGTTTGCTTCACTAAACTGGCAGGAACCTTACACAGCCGAAAAAAGAGCCATTTTCTACCAGCTCCTGTCTTAAAGCAGTGGGGAAAAGTGAGAAAAAAGACAATTTCCACACCAGCCGAAGAGACGTGGTAGGGATAACCCTTTGGTGTAATTTACAGGTGTGTTCTCATTACAGTTTCAGCAGTAGGTATTTTATCCTTGCAATGTAGCAAATCTGCTGAATATCTGGCTATTTTTGGTTTCTGTTTAATTTTTCTCTCAGCCTGAAAATGGAGTTCTTGGACCAGCTCTTCCCACCCAAGTGAAACTTCCTCTCTGAAGTCACCCCTGAAACAAAGCGCTTCTCTCTTCAGAGACAGAGGCAGCTAATCTTTGATCTGAGTGAAACCAAAGACTCAGGCCCTGAAATTAAGCCAAACACAAACAGTAAATTCAGTAGTAATTGAAATATCAATTGCAGTAACAGCTACTCGCAGTAACATTTCCAATTTTCACGGTATTTTTACATCAAAAGTTCTACAGTTCTTTGCAGCCACTCTTCGAGACTGTGAAGAACAGCCAGATCCTTGTGCAAACTTCAGGAGCTCACAAACACACAGGATGCCACCAAATTTAAAATCTAATTTCAGATAGGAGCGGGAAGTGACTTCAGAATGAGAAACTCAACGCTCACTCAAGTCATGCCAAGAAGATCAGTAAGAACCACACGTTGCTTAAGCTGTTCCCCTTTATGCCCATTATTACCACTGACAGGTAGTCCTTGGATTTTGATTTTCCTTCTAGGTGATGGAAGGAAGAGCATGGAAACGCGGCAGGAGTTAGGGATCCAGGAAGGAGCAGGTGTTTGATCGGGGACAGCTTTAGGGGGATGAAGGAAAGAAGTCATTCCCATGAGCAGGTGGTCCCCGGGGCCTGTCAAGTGACTGGAGGGATGTGGCCGTGATTGACAGCTTCTGTGCTGGCTGTCAGGGGGGCTTGCTTCAGCGTCAGCAAGTTGCCAGGGACATATGGCAGCAAAGGGACAGCCAAATTTTAGGAGCACGTTGACAATGTAGGCTATAAAAATACCTTCTCCGGAAGTTCTGGTGCCAGGAGGAGGCGCGGGAGGGGAGCGGAGAGGGCAGGATAGCTGAGAGCACCCTGATCACAGAGGGAGGCTCAGGTGAGCTCCCAGCAGAGGAAAAACAGAGTTCCCAGAGTGACAGCCCCGATGCCAGGGCAGCCACAGCCACCTCCACCCCACTGCTGCTGCTGCGGGTCTGTGACAGCCTCGTCCCGCGAGCCACGGCCACCTGAGAGAAGCCCTTAGCTACCAGCAAAGGAGATATGGCAGGGGATTCCCTGCTCTTCAGGAGCCTGGAGGAACCAGCTGGAAATTTCCATCTCAAAGGACACGGGGGGACTCTGGCAGGGCTGCAGAAAAGCTGGTGGGGCAAAACACCCGTGTAGGACACAACCCCTCTGTAGGACACAGGACCTGTGTAGGGCACACCCCTGAGTGGGACACAGCACCTCTGTAGGGCACGGCCCTAAGGACACAGCCCTGGAGGACACAGCCCCTCTGGAGGACACAGGATCTGTGTAGGACACAGCCCTGGAGGACACAGCCCCTCTGGAGGACACAGGATCTGTGTAGGACACAGCCCTGGAGGACACAGCCCCTCTGGAGGACACAGTACCTTTGTAGAACAAAGCCCTGTAGGACATAGCCTTGTGTAGGACATAGGCTTGTGTGGGACATAGGCTTGTGTAGGACACAGCCCTGGAGGACACAGCACCTAAGTGGGACACAGCACCTCTGGAGGACACAGCCCTGGAGGACATAGCCCCTCTGTAGGACACAGCACCTCTGTAAGACACAGCCCCTGTTGGACACAACACCTCTGTAGGACACAGCCCCTTTGCAGAACAAAGCCCTGTAGGACACAGCCCTGTAGGACATAGCCCATGGAGGACACAGCCCCTCTATAGGACACAGTACCTCTGTAGGACACAGCACCTGAGTGGGACACACCCCTGTAGGACACAGTCCTGTGTAGGACAGAGACCCCCAGGACCAAGCAGAGGGCAGGACCCAGCACGGAGCCCGGAGCCGAGGCCTGGGAGCCAGCGTAGGGAAATCAAAGCCGTCCTGGCCCACGGCCAACCCCAGAGCAGCCCTGCAAAGAGCAGCCCTGCACCAAAGCGTCTGCCCCACACACTGAAACTCCCAGGGAAGTACAGACCCACGGAGTTCCCTATTTCTTTTAATTAATAGGATTTGCCTCCGGGCCTTTGGGGAGAGTTCAGACAACCGCTGTTGCTGTGTTCCCACACTTTTCCTTCCTCCGCCGGTTCTCTGCTGTTGCAAAACTCGGAGACAATGACACAAAACAGCGTAAGTTCAAAAAACTCCAGGAATGTCATCGTCCGTCCCAGGAGCTGCTGGGGCCCCTCTCAGCCTCTGCACAGACTGCACCTCGAAGCCTGCAAATGTCCCCACCGAGGCCAGCACCGAGCCAGCTGCTGGCACATTCAAATGCCTCTTCTTGCAATTTATATTCTGCATAGGTTTTGAATGCTTTATCAATCTCGCAGGAGATAACATCCAAACAAACAAGAAACGGGTTTAATGATAAGCCCTATCAGAAGATATTATCTTTCAGCTGTTAAATGCCTCAGTGTTTGGCCAAAGCAGATGGAGACAGACCCGAGATGTGCATTTGGAAATGAAAAGAAACACTGACAGTGGGCTGATTACAGTGATCTCAGTGGATGACTTGCACATGACTGTGACCACCCTGTGAATACAGAGATTATCTTGCAGGGATGGATTATATATTATTACAGTCCATTTGGTCCATCTCCTAAGTCTCACCATTTTAATGGCACATTTAACATCATGCAAATATTGGGGGAAAATACCGGTTTTCTCTCTCCTTTTTCAGCATTGTTGATCCCCAGAAGAAATTTATCCAAGACCAGTGTGAGAAAATGTGTATTTAAGTTAAATGAGACTCAACAATTCATTTCAGCAGTGCACAGAAAGCAATCATGCGACCCTACCAATAAAATTTTTTAACACACGTCCTGGGATATTTCACCACAGAGCACAGGAGCTGATGGAGGAGCCGTGGCTCAGCCTGGTCGATTTACTGCAGTCCTTGAGGAGCTGAGGGGTCTTTCCAGCCATAAATACACGTTAAAACATGAACTACAAAGAAATGGAAGGAAGGGCTTCTGCAGGGCTGAGCACCACTGCAAGGAACACCACAGACAATGGAGAGCAAACCACCAAGTTTCTCCCTACAGGGTGTTGTAAAAATATTTCCTCCAGCTCCTCTCCATGAGAAAGTCAGTGAAGTCCCCGAGTCTCTCCTGGTTTCTTGCCAAAGCCATGTGAAAACACAATTGTTCCCTGATTTCAACATATAATATGACACAGGCTTGATAAATACCGGGCTCAAGTTCATAGGCTTTAGAAAGATGTTTCATTGCATGTCTAAAGGGCTTGATCCCGTTCCAGCTGAAGTCAATGGACGTTCTCTCACTTACCACAGGACGAGGCCCCAAAGCCTTGAAGGAATCCAGCCTTGCAGTTATAAAACCCAGTCTCTCATGGCCAGAAATGTTTCAGGCTCTTGAAAAAGCCGGGCTGACAAAATGCAAATCAGTCACTTGGTGCAAGCCCGCAGCCCAGCACGAAAGATCTAATTCCATTTTGATCTCGTTTGCTTTTGTCTCTCTCCTTGGATTAAGCATTCCCACCATTTTCACTACAAGGTTTTTAATGTCCTGCAGCTGGATCTGCTGGAAAGGGCTGTAGGACACAAATTTAAGGCAGCAAAAGCAGCTCTGAAGAGAGACTCAGGTACTGAGCACAGCAACATCCCCTCGGTGGTTTGTATTTGATTGTTGAAGGGACAGTTTTAATGTTTAAAAACCAGATGCAACCTTGAACTGAAGCTCCCTTGAGCTCCTTAAAGATTTTATTCTGTAATATGAACTTATCACTTAAAAGAAGTAGTTTTAGGCTAATATTTGCCGTGGAATTCCGTATGAGGATTCCTCCTAATGGGATGCAAAGAGCTTTTTCTCATGGCTGTCAAAGTAACAGACCTGAAATTCGGACCACCTTGTTAATTAGAATATTGTGAAAAGTGGATCCACTGAAAATAAACATTTGTGTTACAAACTCTGACATTTTACTTTTACCTTCTCTTGGAAATCACACCTGGAAAAAGAGCTTTTTCCAATAATAGAGACATAATCTGAACCTCAAAGAGTAAAAGTGCAGCATCCAGATGTTGAAATGTCAGCACATCACACTTGGAAGGTGCAGCAATCCCAAATTCTGTTCCTTCTTTAATCAGAAGTCCAACAAAACCCCAGTTTCTGATAACAAATTATATCCTCTGGGAGAAATCTCTTCCTGCTGCCACTGCACAATCCATAAATTTGACAGGAAATCAATCAGTACCACTGCAAGAGCATTTTGAAGAAAATCCCTGTTGAATTCTCGAGAAAACTAAAGAGAATACCAAAGAATCAGAACTTCCTACCCTGAGCTCCTTTGGAATGTACAACCTCCCAATGGTTTCTTTCCCAAATTTCAAGAAGGTTTCCCAAATCAGAAACATCTTTGGAAAGGAATCAGATATTCCTCACGCATTAGCACTGCCTTCCCCCAGTAACAATAGGGACACTTCAGCATGACAGGGATAAACTTTGCTTTCTTTGAAATCCTGCAGATTCTCAGAGACCTCAAAGATGACGGCAGGGACACAACTTCTGGCCACAGCATTTAGGGAGGTTGCAAGAATCAACACTTTTAAAATAATAACCAGGTCCTCAGATCCTCCACTTGTGACGTAGATGTTGATATCCTCCGGATCCCTGTCCTTCTTAGCCTTCAAAAAACACTGAGGGAATTGGGAATGTTCCTCCTGGAGAAGAGAGGGATCTGGGCTGACCTAATTCTGGTCGTCCAGTACGTGAAGGGAGCTGACAAGAAAGACGGAGAGGGACCATTTACAGGGGTCTGGAGTGAGAGGACAAGGGGGAATGGCTTCCCCCTGACAGAGAGCACGTTTAGATGGGATATGAGGATTAAATTCTTCCCTGTGAGGGTGGTGAGGCCCTGGAAGTGTCCAAGGCCAGGTTGGACAGGGCTTGGAGCAAACTGGGATAGTGGAAGATGTCCCTGCCCATGGCAGGGGCTGCAACTGTGTGATCTTTAAGGTCCCTCCCAACCCAAACCATTCTGGGATTCCATGAAAGACAAAGGGAGCTCAAAACACCCCTCACAATCGGATACTCACATCCCTGGACCACCAGCCTGGTGCTGGGAGGGCTTTCTCTGCTTTTCCTTGTGCTGCTACAAGACAAAACCAGAGGAATGAAAGGAGAAAGGTTACGAGCAAAACCAGATCTTCAGGATCACACCTTCAGTAGCAAGCCCTGGAGTCTGACCTCGCTGCCAAGACTTGATCCATTTCATAGCAGACAGTGACACCAAAAAGTTGTAAAAGTTTGTGGCTCGGTGTGCAGGACTCTCCAGTTGTGCCCGCACGTGGCACAGATCAATCTCTGGTGAATACAGCTTGGATTAATCCCCACACAGAGCCAAAATCCCAAGGAAAGCTTTAGGGGACGAAGCCACCCCGTCTGATCCCCAGCCCGCTGCTCCAGCCACTCACCCTGGGATGGACAATGCCATGCTGACCTCCAGGAAGATGAGAACAAGCTGTTCCTGACCAAACCTCTCCAGAAGTCCGGCTGTGGAGTATGGAGAAGGGGCGACCACAACCAGTTCCACCCAGAACATTTGAAAAAGGAGAGTTACGGCAACCAAATCCTGCGGGGCCCGAGCCTGCCAGCGTGTGGGAGGATGTGCTCCAAGGATCCTCCAGCCGTTCCTCTCCCTTTCTGGCTTCCAGAGGGAGCCAGACATCTCTCTCCATCAGGTTGAGGCAGCTGGGCACACGGGGAAGCTGAAAACCAGCGAAATTTCAGAGTGTAGGGGGACGGCCAGGACAGTTTCATTACTTCCACAGTCGAGCTGACGATATTTTGGTCGTGCAGTTTTGGATTTAGGCACTGAAGTCTGCCTCACTGCTAAATCCTTTTTTGGATTTGGCCTTAAAACCTTATGTTCAGCAGCATTTGTTTTATCTTCGAGACTTAGAACACAAGGAGAATTTGGCTTGACTATTTTCTTTCTTCATTCACACGAGGAATCCTGTGAATTCTTGGGGATGGAAATATGATAATAACCTCTCCTTTAAATTCGTCCCCATTATAGGACACTGAGGCTGCACAGCACAAAGGAAGAGCTTCGCAGTTCAGGATGTCAAATGTGCCTCCAGATTTCTTGGGTTTCACTGCAATATTGAACTAGACTTTTGGTAGCAGAATGTGAGCTCTTAAAAATAGTTTAGACAAGACATTTGGTAGAAAATGTTAAAGCATATTAACTAGTGAATAAAAACTAACACAGGAAAATGTACTTTCTAAGCTATGGAGCTGCAGCAGTCATGGCTGCGTGAGACCTGTAACTCCATCTCAAAAGATTTAAGCAAATTATACATAATGGGCCGGCAAATTTTATATAATGAGGCCATTTCTGTTCTGTTTTATACTTTTCTTTTTAATTCACTGCATAAATGTAACAGAGCAAAAGTCGATGCTGTATACTTATTTTATTTAAGTGCCTTTCAAAGAATAAGAGAAATCAGACAAAAAATACATTTCTAAAAGTAACTGGATTGTAAATATTTACTGGCAGGGCTTTATTTAGTCTGCTGAAACAACAGACGTGAAATTAAGAGCACCTTGTTGATTAGAAGGCTTTTGTTCAGAGCTTTGGAGTAAAATAAGTAATTCTAAATGTGCAAGTGTTTGCATTTAGTCACTGTATATAAAAACACACAGTTTTCTCCAGCAGGGAGCTGCAATCGGAGCACGCATCCAATTGTGGCTGTTACTCCGCAGGAATCTTTACATTTTTCAAGGACAGGCAGAATATACATTTTTAGTGAATTCAAATGATTTTTGTTTTTAGAAAAACTGTCAGAGATTTTCACCGCGGCGTAGCAGGACAAAATAGCTGCAGTATGTTCAGCGCTTCCACAAAATGCCTCAATTTAGTGTCCTCGAGACACATAAAGGGAGCGGCGAAAGGTAATTTGGAGATGAGTGGACAAATCCTGGAGGAGATGGGGAAAGCGAAAACAAGTTTCTGAAGTGCAGTGCAAGTCTCTTCAGCGAAGTGACGCCGTACAAGAGGAGAAGCACCAGATGGCAAACTGGCAGAGTGTGCTCCTCTGCCAAAACGAGTGTGTCAGGAGAAGGAGAAAAGTGGAATCAGACGAACGGAAGGAGATAAGGAGTGATTCGATTTGGAACCACAAGAGCTGTCAGAAGATGAGGAGGAGTTTGGCTGAACTTTGTGGAAGTGAGAAGCTTCCTGCAAAGCAGGGCAACGAGTTTGTGCTCCTCCGGTGAAGGGGAGCGCTCTGTGTGCTCCCAAGGTGGGCTGAATGTGCTCAGATTTCCAAATTACAGCTCTTAGAGGGAGAGGAAGTTCTGCTTCAGAATGGGAGAATTCACTCTGAGTGCTGTGGGAGAACCCGGCTGAACCTGCAGCTCAGTGCAGGTGCCATTACCCAAACCCATCAAGCTGAGGAAGCCACAGTGGAAATAAATATTTCCCTGAATGTAGCAGGGATGTAAAATAAAATCAGTGAGGACAGGGATGGACAGTCCTGTGACAAGGGATTGGGACGCTTTGGTTGTGAACTGAGGTCCCCACTGCAAGGAATTGAATACAATAATACAAACAATACAATTAAATACAACTTCTTGTAAATATAAACCGGATCTTTCACTGCCCTCGTCACTGATCTCAATGCATGGCTTAAGTCTGGCACAGAGAACAAAATCATTCAGTTCAGCACAGGTTTCTGGGGGTTCTGCATCATTTCAGTTCAACAAACGCGATGCCACCTGAGCCACACAGAGTCATCACCAGCAGTCACTCCCTGCTCTCCCTCCTCATCAGTCTCAACAGCCTCTGATGAATGTGAGCGTTCACACACCCACTTTATCTCACAGAACAAGCTCTTTCCCCTGTTCGATGGCACCGGGATTTAACAGACACCTTATTGGCCATAAGGGACATTTACGGACATGAATGGGCATTAACAGGCATTCATAGGCTGGGTGTACGTGGAGCTCATAAAATCAAACCAAAACAAATATCCTAATGAGGTTTGCAGGAAGTACAGACTAAGGATAGCAAACAGCAAAAAAATTACTGAATGATGGTCCAGTCCTAAATTCTGAACTGCTTAATATATGCATAAATGCAATGTTTAGAAATCTATCTCCTGTTTATACTTGGAGCCACAGAAACACGGAATTGTTCAGGCTGGAAAAGCCCTTTGAGATCGAGTCCAACTTAACCCAGCACTGCCAAACCCACCACTAACCCATGTCCTTAAGGGCCATAAAATTTGTATTTTCTTATTCTTTCAAAAGGTGATTACTTATTCTCTCTGAAGGGCAGATCAAGTAGTTTTATTTAAGAAATAGAAATTTCCCTTTTGAGGTGTCATGAGATGAAAAAACTGCCTTGTAATTGCATTCTGACAAAAAAGCCTGTTTAGAAAGGCACCGAGAAGAATGGTGAAAGTGTAATCGAGAAGACTGAAACCAAACTTTAGCAGATGTTCACAGAAATCACGTTTGGGATACAATAACACCTCCTTCCTGTTGGGTGTTACTACACACGCCTGATCTTATTAAAAGAGGAGTTCTTACCATATCCAATCTACTTTTCTCTGATTCCCCTGTTTATTTTGGCTTGGTTTACACTCTGTACTCTCTCCAGTCGGTCTTTGACCTTCTGGCCTTTGCCAGTGGCCTTTGTTTTTCACAGCAGCCTTTTGCTGGAGAAACTCATCCCTCCAGCCCCGCTCCAGCTCCTGGTGCTCCCTCCCTTCCCTGCCCACAAGCTGCAGTGGCTTGGAGGGAGCTGCTCCTTGGCTCCAAGGAGGCCCTTCCCAAAGGGAATAAATGCAGGAAAATGGCAACGAGAGGAAGAAAGTCAAATAATGCTCAGCAAAAGCTCACTCAAGAGGAAGATCTCCTTTCTGCCATGAGAAGTGTGAATAAACATCCACTGATCATTCGTGTCATGGCTAAAACTCAGCTTAGAGGCACGGGACAATCGTTCCAAACCCGGGTTCCTAAGGTTTATTCCTACAGTCCTATTTATTTGTGCTGCAACTGGCAGTTACAGAGCCACAAAATCATGGAATCATTTGAGTTGGAAAATCCCTCCAGGATCACCAAGTCCCAGCTGTGCCCAATGCCCATCTTGTCCCCAGCCCAGAGCACTGAGTGCCACACCCAGGAATTCCTTGGACACCTCCAGGGATGGGGTCTCCCAACCTCCCTGGGCAGCTCCAAAGCTCAATCAATTAGAACTGGTTTAAAACAGCAGGACCAAAGCCTCACTCAAAGCCATCCCAGCTTTCATGCTGTAAGAAATGATGAATTCTCTGGTAGATAAATAATACAAATACACCTGATTTTTGATTGGATGGACTTAAATATGTGTGCATCCATATTAATTACTGATTTATAATCCAACACTCCCCAGCTCACTTAATATGTGTTATTAATGTTGTAATGTTCCAAATTACTTCTCACCTGGAAAACAACCCTGTGAGGAAAGGGGAAATCTTTGGGATAAATACCAGTATGTGCATCACTGTGGCTCCTGCTTCCCTGAAATCATTCGTGTCACCGAGTTTGAGGGTGGATCGTAGCTCAGAGGAGTTTTTAAAAGGTGAAAAACCTCAAGTGTTTTTCTTAGCTCTGCTTCAGACCATGCAAGTTCACACACAGAGTGTATCTGAGAGATCTAGAAGGGAAAACCTTTAATCAGCATTATTACAGATGAGAGAGGAAAGATTTCTTTAATTAATGGTCCTTCCTGGCAACCTGTGCCACTGTAAAATTAGCTCCAAATTTGTTCTGCCGTGTTTATGGGCTCCAGTTCAAAAATCCACGGAGTGTGGAGTGTTTAACAAGCTCCTGCAGCAGCACAGAGAGGCAGGTGGTTGGACACAGTGCGAGGAGAAAATAAACACAGCCATTTATCTAGAACAGCGTGCAACCCACCAGGAGAGCTCCGATACCAAAGCAGGGACGACTTCAGGATATCCAGGGAGCAGCACAGCTCCAGAGGGGTTGGATTTGCTCGGAAATCTGCAAAAAATTCAGCAGCCAAGGAGAAGGGAAGGGGCACCGCGCACCCCCAGCACCACCAGGGCTGCAGCTCCACCAATTTACCTCTCACAAACCTCACTTTTCCTGCCAGGTTTTTATCCAGCTCTCTGCTTTTGACATTGTTAATCAAGTCTGTCAGGAACTCCGCAATAGTTAATTAACTAATTAATTGCTTTGCACGCCTGAGTGGAACGCAAAGCCTGGCCAAGGCTGACTTTGTTTATCACAGAATCCCCGAGAGGGTTGGGTTGGGTTGGGAGAGACCTTAAAGCTCATCTCCATCCTCCCCCTGCCGCGGGCAGGGACACCTCCCACTACCCCAGGCTGCTCCAAGCCGCCTCTGGACACTTCCAGGGATGGGGCAGCTTCTCTGGGCACCCTGTTCCCAGATCTCCAGGGTTGCCAAGGCTGTAGGGCCAAACCAGGCGTAGATTGTCCTGTGCCTTTCCCCAGCTCTGAGGCTGGCGACAGGTGCTGCCAGTCTTCCCACCACAGGCTGAACTTTGGGGGATTCAGTTTTCTCTGGTAGGAACATCACAGCCACCTGCAGCTTGTTCTGATGCTTTCCTCCAATATTCCATTTTCCCCCACAAAATGAAGTATTTCTCCTGCTTCAGATCTACTTTGGAAAGCTAAATTCAGCCTCCCAGTACAGGTCTTCACATCACTGCAGTCCCTTTCCCTGCCGCACAGGTGTCTTCCCAAGGATTTTAGTCCCCAGGATGGGCCCCCAGAGCGGCTGTTGGAATCCCTTCTCCAGGAGTCACCGGGTGCAGATGCAGGTGCAGCTGCAGAACCATCAGGCACAAGTCCTGCAAGGCTGATAAAACACGCGGTGCATCTGTTCCTGCCACGGCTCCGGGGCTTTGCCTCTGTGTCCGTGCAAAGCCACACCAGGAGGAGGCCCAGAGCAAGTTCATTTCTGCAGGCACAAGTCTCCTTTTTGCTGGTAGCTTGGAATCTTTTTTCCACTTTTCCTTTTTTTTTAAGTCCCACTGAACTCAAAATCGATTTCCACTGATCTGTTGTTTGGTCTTCTGAGCAGCTTGGCTTGACAATTTGGTGTAAGTTAGATCTGTTTCAGGGCAGATTGTTCTCAGGCTACTTAAAATTCAATCCATGAGGCTTGGGGGCTGCTCCACGCTTTCTCCAAAGGGAAGCACCACATGGGAGTTGGGCTATTGGGTTTCTGGATTTTTTTTTTCCAATAATGGAGCACTGCAGGTGAAATTGAGGCAGAATTTTTATGTATTTCCAGCCCCTTGGTAATGCCGGCCATGGGGCATCCCTGCTTTGCTCCTCTTTTGTGTTTGATGAGGAAAAGCTGAGGCAATTGGGATAGTTCAGCCTGGAGAAGAGAGGCTTTGGGGTGACCTAATTGTGCCTTCCAGTGCCTGAAGGAACCAAAAGGAAAAATGGAGAGAAACTACTTACAAGGGCCTGGAGTGAGAGGACAAGGGGAATGGCTTCCCAGTGCCAGAGGGCAGGGATGGATGGGATACTGGGAAGGAATTCCTGGCTGGGACAGTGGGGAGGCCCTGGCACAGCGTGCCCAGAGAAGCTGTGGCTGCCCCTGGATCCCTGGCAGTGCCCAAGGCCAGGCTGGACGGGGCTGGGAGCACCCTGGGATAGTGGAAGGTGTCCCTGCCCATGGCAGATTTGGAATGGGATGAGCTTTAAGGTCCCTTCTATCCCAAACCATTCTGGGATTTTTATTAGGCTCCTCTTCTTCAGAGCTGTCACCTTTCAGCTGTGTTTGTTTGCTTTAATTCAAGCAGTTTCTGGGCACAGAATGAGATCAGGGAGCCACAACAGCACATCTGGACCTCACCACTTACAAGATCCTTCACCCTGGATGTGTCATTTCAGCCCCTATTCCTCATTTTATTCTTCTCTCATCATCCAAGCAGCAATTCTCACACTGCTTTGCAAACACAGCCAAGCAGCAGCACGTGGGAGATAAAAGTTATTTCTCTGGGATTCTGGCCTAAGCACAGAACAATATTTCTCTATCACCCAAAACCCCTCCCCAAGCTGCAGGGACAGCAAATTTCTTGTGTCCCGGGCCACATTCCCTGAAAGGCGTCACGGAAAAGTTCAGGGCACACAAACTCCACCGGGTTCATTAATATTTAGTCAGTTTAATGTCCTTAACACACTAAATGAACAAGCGGGTCATTGATCCAGCCTCGAGTGACTGCCTTGGCATAAGCAAACGACATTCAGGGCAGCACGACGCAATCCCGGGTGTACTTCTAGGAACAAAGAGCGCAGCCCATATTTCTGAGGTGGGGGATTCCTAGGAAACGGTGAGCCTGGGAACAGCCTGCCGGGTCCCGTGGCCGTAGAGCTGAATAGGAGCTCCCGGCCCGGCCCTCCCTGAAAAGACCATGCCCGTGTTTGGGAATGCAGGGGAAGAGAACGGCCTTTGTAAAGCAGGGCTCTTTCCCACCATCAGGTCTGACCTGGCCGAGTCTCCCGCAGGAATGACACAGAGGGACAATGAGCACAATAAATGAGTCAAGAGCCAGACTTGCATGTGGGTCCGAGGGGATTTTAAACCAGCTTCTGGAGGCTATTCTTATCACAGTGGAAAAAAGGGCTTTCCTAATATATTATAAAATGAGCCTGGCAGACAAAATATCATGGAAAGGAAGTGATGATGGGATTTATCTATAATTAGAAAGACTTAGGCTCACACTTTTTTTTCTGTATCTTGAAGAATAACAGAGATTGGAATCAACAACCTGGGTGAAATGAAGACAGCCCTGTGCTGTCTGTAATTTTTCCTACTCCTGGGATTTGCTTCACTTCTTCCTATTCAAAACTTTGCTGTGGGCTTGAGGTGATTTCTTTACCTCAATAAATTCAGTTCTTTTTTCACTCAGGATTCCCATATAACCCTTTCTTTTCCTACAGGAAAAGGATGGAAAAGCACCTAGATCGTACTTTGTGATTAGCAGTGTTCACAAATCTGAATATATATTTTTCCTATGAGGTGATGAACGAGGGTTTTTTCTGTGGTGGGAAACAAACCAAGACCTCAGTGATTAAAATACAAGAACTCGGGATTAAATACGTTCTGCACACAGATTTATCTCTCAGACCTCTCTGCACACACGTGCACGCACTGACAACATCACTCAGCCTCACACCAGTGTGAACAAGTTTTGCAGCCAAGCCACATTCCATTAAAAGGAGTTAATTTTCTACAGCCCCACTCAGTGTCCCCCCTTAGGAATTTAGTTTTCAATTAAATCCAAGCACTTTGAGAGTTTGTTTTTTTTTTTTAAAGAACCCTTTTTTAAAGACTCCTATCAGCCTCCTTTCCATGGCTTACAAGAAATGGCACATTTGGGACTCTTGTCATGGTGATCTGAAACAAAATCTGCTGTTCTTTAGGGCTTTGGGTGGGGAAAGCAGGGCCTGAGAGCCAAAATAACGCACTCGGGGAATTTGGCAGGATGCAAAGATGCAGGAAAAGTGAAGCAGATGTAGGGGATGCAGGGCAGTGCTGGACACGAGCTCTGGGGGTTTCAACTCAGTGTTGTTTTCAAACAAAATTTGCCATCAGCTTTAAGGGCCCGGGATGTGAGCAGAGCACTTCTGAGTCCAGCACGGCAGGGGAAAAGTGGAGGAAAAACCAAAGCACAGCATCCAGCACATGCTAAAGCTTAAATATTGCTTCAGTTATTAATTATGTTTGGTGCTTAAAGAGAAAAGGCACTTGGATCATTTCCTTAATTCTGGTAATGCTCCACTTATTACATTCTTATGTATTTATGTTTCATTACGAGAGAGAAAAATTGTTATAAAACTAAAGAAATCACTTCAAAGCTTTGCAAAGATTCTTGACTTGGACTCGCATGAGAGCACATCATTTGTCCAGCCCCTCTTAAAAATACTTTAAATACAAACAAAAGAAAATTTTAAATTTCCCTCAAGAAAAACACACCGTTCAACTTTCACAAAACAGAAAATCTCCCCGGCATTAAAACCCCAACATCTTTACTCCATGAAGCTCCACCTCTGCTCCATGCTCCCCGTAAGTACCGCCGAGATTCCCATTCATCCCCAAATTTCGGAGCTTTCCCATGGATCGTGACCTCTTTTCTGCGCCAAATCACCCAGGTGAGGGCTGTCCCTCCCCCCCGGCAGCGCTCCCTGCTCCCGGAAAGTTCGGGAATTCTCTGGCCCAGCTGCTGCGCAGACACTCGGTGCCTGCTGTCTGCCCCGCGGTGAAAACGAACCGCGGCCGCTCTGCCGGTCCCACGTTCCAACTGGGATTTTGCCATCTGTCCCCGTGTTTGCAGGGCTATTTCCATTTCCAGCTCATACCAAACGAATTCCACCTCCAGCACCGGGAGCACTTCAAAAGGGATCGTGTGGATGGGGGAACGTGCCCGGGAGTCGGGGGGCCTGCATCTGTTCCCGGCTTTAAATCTTGGTTGGCAGCAGCGCATTAAGGGCTGCTGGAGCGGGGAGGGATCGATGTTACCACATCCAGCAGGGCCATAAAATTCCAGAATTCCCTCACTCCACGGTTTTCCGGGCCGTTAGCGCCTGGCGCTTGGTTGAGGTGTGGTAAATTGCAACGGACAGGCTCTCTATGCAGGGTAAAAGTCTAATAAAAATATACCAAAACATCATTAGCTCCAGGAATTTTTAGTTAATTACGGCTGGAAATGGAGAATCTCCGAACATTTTACGAACACCTCGATTCTTAAAGGGGTTTAGTCTGAAATAGATTTTAAAAGTGGAGTTTTTCCTGGTTTTTCCCTTTCCTAGGGCTCTCTCTGCAGTACTTCATCTCTAACCAGTGTCTGTGGAGCTGGGCAGAGGAGAATTCAGCTTTTTTATATATACAAAAAGCAAACCAGAGGCTGACTTGACACATATTTAATCTCCCCAACCCTCACAGACGGGCGAACCTCAGCCCTTGGTTGTTCCTCCTCCTCCTCCCCCAAAAGCAGAGCCCGTGCAGAGCTGCCAACTCTCATTCTTTTGGAATGAGACACTCTCATTTATTGTCTCAATTTCAATCTGCCCCAGGCCCAAAATAAAGGCAGTCACCATTGATTTCAGGAGGATATTTAGAAACATTCCAATTCTTTCGAAGCCAATTAGATGAGCATAAATTGGCAACTCAGTAAATTTCCTGCAGCGGATTTGGTTGTTGCACCGAATCCTCCTGCTCCCTTCACCCAAACTTTCAGTTTTTGACAAAATAATACATAAAAAGGGGTGTCAGTGAGTGGCAGATGGGACAAAGGAAGCTCCCTGTCCTTCAGCAAACTTCAAAATGTCCCACCATGTAGCAGGAATGACCCAAACAAAATAAAATATTCCTGATTATATTTCGGAACTCTTTCCCCTTGGTCTTGCAACTTGTCAGGGAGAAAGAGCAGAACAAAATAATAAATTCAGCTGCACCAGAGACACAACTTGGGACCGCTGGAGCACTTTGATGTGCACACAAACAAGTGCAATGCAGATGCTTGGCTTTGCTGCTTGCCAGCAAGCTCGGAGCAGATGGGATGGAAGGAGGATTCCAAAAGTGCTGCACATAAGGACAGAGATCCCCAGAGGTGCTCATAATCTTGATTTTCCCCCGTAAGATGCCGTGCCTCTGCTGTTTGATCAATAACTTCACATCTGAGGAACTTGTAGGATGCAAAGCAGCTTCTGCTGCTGGGTTGTGTTTAAAACATACCACGAATAAAAGCACTGGTACAGCAGCACTGAGGAAAGGCCTGTGCTGGAAGACAAAGTGAACTTTGAGACAGCATCATTTCGGGGAAAAAAAGTCAAAAAAAGACAGGAAAATTAGAAAAAAAAAATTAAAAGTACAAGTGTCTTGAAAAGCAGCTCCAAATGACCACACCAGCACCAGCTGGGCATGGAAATGTGGACACAAAGCACAAAAACTCACATGGCTCCTTCACACACATCCCATGCAAAAGCAAAGAAATAAAGGAGCTGTTTCAGATGTTGTTCAAGCCCTCTCAGCATTTTCTCTGCTATTTTAATCGCGTTTACTACAGTAATGCCTGAAAAGCCAACCCTGGAGAGCCTCATTTGATTCTGTCGAGGCACAGTTAAGTCCCCGCTTATTTTCTAAGCAGATGCTGCTCATGATTTTCCTGCTCATATTTGATCATTTCTTCAAATAACAGCTATAACTGAGAAAAGAATTGAGAAAACATTCTGTGACAGATTTTCGTGTTCTGGATTAACTGGAAAGTGTAATCTGATCCTGGAGTCGTGCTGTCGAGGAGCGATTTGACACATCACTTCCATCTAAAGTGCTTTATTTCCTGCCTGGATGGGGGAGCACACACTTTTAGTGGACATAATCACGCATGGATGTGAGCCTCTGCTGTGCCAGGGCTAAATTGCATTTTGCTGCTTGTGGCACTGAGGCTTCTCTCCCAAGGACTCACTTAAAATGCAGCGCAGCTAAAGAAATGCAAGTTAATTTTCCGCCGCGTTTTGAAAGGGTCGGCACACACGGAAAGGGGCTGAGAGGGTGCTCAGGGCACCAGGTAGGTTCTGCATCAGATCCACGTCTCCTGGATCTTTTGGGGGTTTATTCAAACTAAACTCCACTGGCGACGGTAGCAGAGAAGATCTGATTTCAACAGATGACAAAGCCATTGCAAAAGGGTTGATACTGCGATAAAAATAGCTTTTAAAATCAACTAATTAATAATAAAAAAAAAAGCCAACTCAAAAAATGAGCTTAAGATTTATGTTCCATCTTCCTCTGAGCTCTTTTCCTTCAGTGCATTAATCAAGCTAAAAGCAGGGCAGGGATGGTTGTTTGCATAAGCCGAGTCAAATATATTTTAGCTGTTGCTGTTGAAAGCAAAAAGAATTATTTTGCAGGAACCGAAGCTCCAACATTATAATACATGCAAAAAAGGCAGCCCAATTAGATTCCTTTATCCCCAGCATATGGCAGAGAGGTACATGCTATGCACTAATGTCTCTGCAGAGCTATTTTGGGATCGTATGAGGCTGCAATCTGAGAGGAGTGGTGACAGATCCACAGGCACAACTGGGTTACATTCGTCAGGGATGCGCCTGGAGAACTCCTCGCAGCCAGGAACTTCACAGCAAGGAGCAGAAACTTCCCTAAAGCCTGTATTCCTGACATTTGGGGAAATGGGAGGGCAGGAGGAATGTCCAGTGGACAGCAAACTTCAGAGCGTGAGTGTGGCCAGCTCGTGGGCACTCCACGAACTGGGAGGTGACATCAGTGACAAACAATGCGATGAGACCTCCCTTGATCTCCTCACAGACTTTTTGCCCGTAAAGACTTTATGTATTCAGGTTTAAATATTCAACTTTTGCGTGCATTAATGTCTCTGCTTTAGTCTAAACTTGGTTTAAACTTTAATCAGCTGAGAGAACGCACTGAGCCCTCTCAGCATCCCTGTTGCTTCCAACACTTGCTTCAGTTTGACAGTGCAGGATAAATATCTGAGGGATGGATATTCCACTTACACAGGAGTAAACAGGTTCTTTGAGAGAGGCAGCTTCAAAGCCTTGTAAAAGCCTGAAAAAAATACCAATTCCTGTGAAAACAACAGCAAAATTCCCAGTGATCTGGACAAGGACAGGATTTCATCATGGGGGCTGGAAATAGATGTTTAAGGTCTGTCTCTTCCAACACAAACCATTCCATGATCCCAGGATTCTCAGATTCTGGGAATCCAGCAGGCAAGCTCAGAGTATATCAGTATATACATTATCTGTATAATCTGTGGCTGATAATCTGCAGGACAGGCCTCATTTTGCTCTGGCAAATTAATTCTGGGTGGGGAGGAGAGGTCAGGCTCAGCAGTGGCAAGAGGAGGATTCCAAGCAGGAATGGGCTTGATGGTCTTTCCTTGATGATGGGCACACAGAGGGTTTGATCCTGTTCTATATTATCTCTTTTCCTGGTTATCTTGGCAAGGACAGAACTTTCCCTGCTCCTTTGTCACTGTTCCCCACAGGGGAAGTCACGGCCTCTCACAGGTCTCCCCCTCTGGTTAGGAAGCAAAATAACCAGATCCTATTTCATCCTTAAATTAAATAGGTTTAAATACGTTTATGGAATGTCATCCAGCTCACAGGAGATTCCAGGGGAGGAGAGGGAGAATATCTGCAGTTTGGGATGATCAAGTGACAGAGGAGTGAGAGCAGAGACCCTTATCCTTCCATGGCTCCGGACACACCCTCAGCCCGCAGTGAGGGATGGGGCACGGAATACTGACCTTTCCCCATGGATCCCGAGGTCCGGGAGCAGGGATTGTTTACAGAACAGGTTCTGTCCCTCCCAGGGCAGCAGCTGCACTCCAGCACATTCCAGAGGGTTGGATGGTCCGGGGGCAAGGCTGTAGAGAGGAGAGGAGAGGGAGGGTTGGTGGGTACTGAGCACCCCCTGCTCCCTCGGGGTTCAGCCTGAGATGGCAATATGAGATTAATGACACTGACAGATCAAACTCTATAAAATTTCATAAACAATAAGATGACATAAACCCTGTTTTCTTCTATTAAAGAACTTGATAATTATTCTGTCTTGAGAACTTTATCCTTAGGGAACAGCCCCCACCAGCCCGGGTGCCCCGCACTGCACCACGAGCCTTTCTCAGATTTGAAAGCAAACACTAAAAAACAGTGAAAATGTGAATTGATGCTTCCCATGTGAGCTCTGAGAAACAGAACTGCTCTTTTCCTTGTGAAGGCAAACCCAGCTTTATCTGTTATTGATGCCAAGGAGTCGCTATCTGCGCATCCGTTTGATAAAAACATCACAACTTTAATTGCTAAATAATCTCGTACGAGGCAGGGTTATTCCGAGTGCCGAGTTCTCTCTCTCACTTCAGCTCCTCAGAGGGTACTTTCTGGAAGGATTTGCATGGCAGTCAAAGCATGCAAAAATTTATAAATACCAACACAGATGCCAACATGTCGGGAGAAATGTAGTTATAACATTTGAAAGCTAGGAAGAAATTAATGTTGATCCTGATTGGAACAGTCACTGTATTTGCAGTGTCTGGAGATGGGTTTTTTTTAAAACAAACAAACAAAACAACAACATAAATTCAGTTTGGAGAAAAACGTCCATGTCCCAAACTCCATTTCTTGGCCCCGACATGGCAGTGTTACAGGAAGAGAAGAACAGTTTATTTAAAACAGTTCCAGGATTTAAGGCTGAGCTGACATAACTAATTTTTCCATCCAAACATTGCCGGCTCCAACACAGGCATCAGCTCCAAATCAGCCGTCCTGGAAGCTGGGCCCGTGCTAAGAGCAGACAGAACTCATGTTCCTGCTGGTGGGATTGCACAAATCACCACAGGCTGAGGAAAAGCAGAGCCTCTCCCCAAGATCCTCTCCCCAAAACCTCGTGGTGTGGCTGTTTCAGACTTTAAATAATTCTCAGAGCACCTGAGGCTACAGAAAGTCCCTGGTGTGTAAACAAAACTCTGTCTGAGTTTGCAGGTGGAAGGAAAGGGAAGTTTTCTGCACAGCAATGCTCTCAGAAGATTTAAAATATTTCATGCCTACTACTTAATTAGTTTCCTAACAGAGCACTTAGTGCTGGGGAAAGGGATGAAGGGATAAGGGATGAAGCTACAGGATTTACTCAACTGTGAAGAGTCTCCTACATGGTACAGCACAACCCAGCATCAGGCTAAAACAAACTCTTTAGATGGAATTTGGGAAGGAATTCTTGGCTGGAAGGGTGGGGAGGCCCTGGCACAGGGTGCCCAGTGAAGCTGTGGGTGCCCCTGGATCCCTGGCAGTGTCCCAGGCCAGGCTGGACAGGGCTTGGAGCACCCTGGAATAGTGGAAGGTGTCCCTGCCCATGGCAGGAGGGTTGGAATGGGATGATTTTAAAGGTCCCTTCCAACCCAAACCAGTCAAGGATTCTACGAACTAAGTTTCACTTCAGTATTCCCAAACCCTCCCTCACGGAATTAGAGAACAGTGTACCAAGCTGCCATGTTAAAAAAAGCGCAGGTAGAGTAACAAAGTCACACAGCTGGGAGAAGAAATGGGAATCCTGACCCCCAATTCCCTTCCCAGATACACAAAGCTCTGGGACTGTCCCCAGCAGTGCTTGCACACGGACGGCAGCGCTGCTCTGAAGGTAACTCATCCCCACACCGGGGTAAAATCAGCCGGATCTGCCTCCCACAGCCATCACAGCCACGAGGGGCCAGGAGTTCGCCTTTTGCCATTAAATCAGCCCCGTTGCCTTTTTGCATTAGTTCAGTGCCACTGTCTGCAGGACGCAGCGGGAGCGGGGACAGCTGAGCCAGAGCAGTGTCAGGACACATTAGGGCTCGTCAGGGCTGCTCAGACTAAAGCCTTCAGGACTGCGTTTTGCTGGCAAAGGTGAAAACTTAGTTTAGCTTCTAATGACTTCTTATCCACCCAGTAGAATCCCCTGGGTTAAACGGGGAAAAAAAATGGAAAACACAAAAATTTAGGAGTTTTTCACTTTATCTATTTCATCTTTGCTGTCAACGCAGTGCCTCTGCCATTTTAAACCCAGCTTTCATGGCACGAGCTAAAGGTGACTCTGGTTCACTGGATTAAAGGAAAAGCACCACAGTCTCTCTGCTTTCAGTTTCATGTGTTTTGGAGAACCTGTAAGTCTAGGTGTAAATACTTTAAAACCTTTCTGATGAACAGATTTAGGTGACAGCATTCTGCAGGGCAGGCGGAGACAGAGCCTTTATTTTCTCTCTCATGTCTGTGAGAAGTGTTAAAAAGCTAAATTTAAAAAGAAAAACGCTGATAAACAGCTTAAATTAGATTTGATCATAGCCAAGCGTGCAGCTCAGACCTTTGAAATGGGAATTGCATTTTTAATTTGCCCTGGGCTTTGGGCAGTTCAGTAGGGATGGAGATGGATGGGGACATCAAGCCACGGAATCCAACAGCATCACCAGGGACAGTCCCAAGGTGGGCTGAAACGGGGTCCTGGGCCCTGGGCAGGAGCTGGAGGGAGCACAGCCCCGCTAGAAATATTTTTTTATAAAAATCTTTATGTAAACTTAAATGCATTTCCCTGGTTCCTGCCAGACAGGGGCTCTGGGCAGTCACTCAGCACTGAGCAGTGCCAGCAAGAGCTCGTTCAGCCACTCCGTCTGTCCAAAACCACGACCGTCTACAGACTCCTTACTAAATTAAACAAGCAGATAAACCCAGGGATTTCTGATAAATATGTTCCAAAAGGCATCCGTAAGGATCAGGACTTACACATTTTCACCAATACATCAATTGCTGTGTTTAAATTTAAAAAGCATGTGAAGTAATGGAGTCTACATCTTCCTTTGAAGATGTGTCCAAACAGAAATGAACTTTGCTATGCAATAGCGAGGGGTTATATATGGATTTTGGAGGCCAGGCCATCCATACTTCTCTTCAAACGTCACATATTTCACAAAGGGCTTAATGCTATTTACATTGCATTAGAGATGGACAAATGAGTTTGGGCAAAACCTGCCAAAGCCGAAACAAATTCAAGGTCTGAAAAAAGTTTGGTTACTTCTCACCACGCACTTTCCTTGCCTGTATCTGATTCCAGGTACTAATCCAGAGCAGTGAACTCCTGGGAAGGTCTCTTGTGGGATGACCAGAAGCAGGAAGCAGCAAGTCACAGAGCTCAGCTTGGTCCTGAGCCTGAGCTTCAGAGAGTGTTCGGGTCCAGATCCATTTTTGGGTGACAGCTCTGTAAACATCTTGAGCAAACACATCTTAAGAAGTGCTCAGCCCCTTCTGGCTGCCCTGGGAAATTGAGTGACTTTGAAAAGGCAGCCAAAGTTTTGGGATCGTGTCCATGTCACAGAAGTTTGCGGCACCCATCTGCTGGATGAAGTCCATCCCCAGGATCGCACAGTGCTTCCCTTTAAAGAGCATCATCACACCCCTAAGCCACTGAACATTTACTTGCTGCCAAACACTCAGAGGCACACACTCAAACCCTAAAAAGGAATCAGAAAATCTCGCCACCCCGCTCGCTCCGTTTTCCCAAATGTTATTTTTTGATGGAGCTCTTTGAAGCTCAGCTTTTCCTCGGAACATCTCGGAGGACGGAGCGTGTCAGAGCGGCACATCCACACATCTGATTGTCAGCTCCTGACTCTGAACCCAGAACTCGGTTAAGTGTGGCCATGAAAACCCTGCTATCCTCTAAATAAAGTTTCCATCCCAATAGTTCAAAGCCACGGTGCCATATGCTAAATGACACGAATAGCTCGTTCATCTTTATAATTAACTTCAACTCTCCTGACTTGCCTGCCTGCTCGGTGGTGTTTGGCTGCTTCTCTCCAGCTTGGTGTGATCAGAACTGTGCAAACCTATTTGGAAATTTCTCCTTCACCAAGGTCATCCCCACTCACGATCAAGCAGGAAAAGGGCCCAAGGGCACTGACCCCACTTGTTTTCCCTCCTCACTCGGAATTCACTCCTTCCCTGGCACCCTGGGTTTCACCTCCATAAGCCAGTCCATAATCCATTTGAATGGCTCTCCTCAGCTATTTTTAACCTTAAAAAGCCCCA
>VYZQ01019314.1:0-13771 GCA_013400655.1 Mystacornis crossleyi
AGTTTGCTGGTGACACAGAGATGGGAGAAGTGGCCAATACCCAAGTGCAGCCTTTCAGAGGCACCTTGACAGGTTGGAAAGATGAGCAGGGAAGAAAAGTTTCAAATTCAACAAAGGGAAATGCAGGGTCCTGCACCTGGGGAGGAATAACCCCATGCACCAATACAAGCTGGGGGCTGATCTGCAGGAAAGCAGCTCTGAAGAGAAGGACCTGGGGGTCCTGGTGGACAACAAATTGTCCATGAGCCAGCAGTGTGCATTGTGGCCAAGAAAGTCAGTGCTATCCTGGGGTGCATTGCCAGCAGGTTGACAGGAGGTGATCCTATGCAGCCCTGGTGACACACATCTGGAGTCCTGTGTCCAGTTCTGGGCTCCTCAGTACAAGGAGCAGGTCCAGCAGAGAGCTACGAAAATGATTCAAGGACTGGAGCATCTAAGCATCACCTCCTAAGGGCACAAGAGCAGGTAATTCCAAAATATCACTAGTTAAACAGAAAAGGCAGATGGCCAGCTTGGCTGAACAGGGATCTTCTCTTGGAAATAATGCATAAAAGGAAGGTGTATTCCCATAGGAAACAAGGTCAGGTTACATGGGAAGAACACAGAGATGCTGTTGCAGTGGGGTGATGAATCCCACTGCCACCCCACTGCAACAGTGGGGGGGCTGCAACCTTTCCCTGGGAGACAACCTTGGCCCGTGGAAGAATCAAGGAGACGATATTTGATAGATGTTTCCAGATTTTATTCCCCCTGGCCGCCCATGGCCGGAGCCCATCAGGGACTCCGACAGCAACCTGCCCCCTAGAACAGGTCTGGAACAACCCCCCCGGGGTCCCATGAACACCCTCTTAAGTACAGAACTCCCGCGGTCTACATTCAAACTGGCCAATAGGGGACAGGATTTTGGGTACACGTGACCAAGGGGACAGACAGTGAGAAACCCTGTGCCCCACGCATCCACTCATGCCCACCTCCCCTACAGGGGGCACCTCTTCAAGATGCTGCTTGCCACCACAGGAAGAAAAGTTGTGCAGCCAAAGCTCAATTGAAGTTGAAGATGGCCAGAACGGTGGGAGATAATAAAAAGAGTTTTCTCAAATATATTAATAGCAAAAGACAAGTGTAGAAATAACATTCACCCATTACAGGATGAGGATGGTCACCTCACAAACAAGGACAGAGACAAGACAGAGGTGTTTAATACATTCTTTGCCTTCTTCTTCAACATGGATCACAGACCAAGGGGGTCTTCGATGCCCTGAGCTGGAGGGCTGTGACTGAGAGAATTATCAGCTCCCAATCAATTCTGATATTTTGCAGGGGGCCTGGTGGGATTCATCCAAGAATCATTAAAGAGCTGGCTGATGTCATTGCAAAAACTCTTTCAATGATTTTTGAGCAGTTTTGGGAATCCAGAGAGGTCCCAGCTGCATGGAAGCTGAATGTTGTCCCAATTTTCAAGAATGGCAAGAAGAAGGACCCTGGAAATTACAGACCTGTCTGTCTCACTTCAGTCACTGGTAAAATTATGGAGAAGATTATTCTGGGAGGTTTTGAAAAACACCTGAAGGACAATGCAGTCAGCAGTCACAGCCAGCATGGCTTCTCATGAGGGGAAAGTCCTGCTTGCCAAACTTAATTTCCTTTTATGACAAAGTAACCCACATGGTTGATCAAGGGAAGCCCATTGACGTAGTCTTTTGGATTTCAGTAAAGCTTTTGATACTGTGTCTCACAGGAACCTTCTGGACCAAATGTCCAGCACACAGCTGTATACGTGCATAATGTGATGGGTGAGCAACCGGCCCACAGGTTGTATGCAAAGGATTATAATGAATGGGGTGACATCAAACTGGGTACCTGTAACAGGTGGGGTTCCGTAGGGCTCCATCTTCATAAATGACTTGGACACAGGACTGGAAAAGATACTAAGCAAGTTCACACATGATACAAAACTGGGAGGAGCTGNTATACGTGCATAATGTGATGGGTGAGCAACCGGCCCACAGGTTGTATGCAAAGGATTATAATGAATGGGGTGACATCAAACTGGGTACCTGTAACAGGTGGGGTTCCGTAGGGCTCCATCTTCATAAATGACTTGGACACAGGACTGGAAAAGATACTAAGCAAGTTCACACATGATACAAAACTGGGAGGAGCTGTTGACTCTCTTGAAGGCAGGGAGGCCCTGCAGAGAGACCTCACCAAATTAGAGTGTTGGGAAATCACCAATCATATGAAGTTCAACAAGGAAAAGTGCTTGGTTCTGCACCCGAGATGGGGGAACCCTGGATGTGGAAACCTGGATGTATGGACAGACTGGGGAATGAGACACTGGAAAGCAGCACCATGGAAAGGGACTTGGGCGTTCTGGTCAATGCAAAGTTGAATATAAGTCAGCAGTGCTCTGGCAGCCAGGAGGGCCAACCATGTCTACACAAAACATTGCTGACCGGTCAAGGAAGGTGATTGTCCTGCTCTGCTCTGCTCTGCTCTGCTCTGCTCTGCACTGGGGTGGCTTTTCCTTCAGTAGTGTGTGATTTTTTGGGCACTGCAGTATAATCAAGATATTAATCTATTAGAGAGTATCCAAAGGAATGCAGTTAAGATGGTGAAGGGCCTTGAAGGGAAGCTGTATGAGGAGCAGCTGAGCTCACTTGGTCTACTGAGCCTGAAGAAGAGGAGACTGAGGGGAGACCTCATGGCAATCTACCCCTTCCTCATGAGGGGAAGAGGAGGGATAGACACTTATCTCCTCTATCTGCTGGCCAGTGACAGGACTCAAGGGAATGTCCTGAATTTGCATCACGGGAGGTTTATGTTGTATACTAGAAAAAGGTTCTTCACCCAGAGGGTGGCTGGGCTCCAGAACATGATCCCCAGGGAAGTGGCCACAGCCTGCCAGAGTTCAAGAAGTGATTAGACACCACCCTCAGGCACATGGTGTGGCTCTAGGGCACGGTCCTGTGCAGGGCCAGGAGCTGAACTCTGAGGAGATTGACAGCTGGACTGACAATCTCACAGAGTTAGACCTAAAACCAGTCAGAATTTACCTGTGAGAATCTTACAATGAAACTCTGCAGTTTTAGTAAAACCCACAGAGAAGGCTAAGAAGATATCAATAAAAGAGGATGTTCTGGACACAAGGGCAGGATGTTCTTGTTATGGGACATTGAGAGTCTACAAGGTAGAACTTCTGCATAATATGTAGCAACTACACTTTTGCTTGTATAGCTAATTGTTTTATTCTCCAAATGGTCATTGTTTGTTAAACAGCCTTGTCATTGTTTGCTAAGCAGGCAATCTTAAATTAGGCCACAGCCGTGGTAAAGAGGTATAAGAACAGCAGTAGAGAAAATAAAAAATCTTTTGCAACCTCTCTTGCCTATGGATTATTATTAATGTTGCTTTTATGTCCGCCTCGACTAAGCAACAGGACTCCATGATCTTTGTGGGTCCTTTCCAACTCAAGATATTCTATGTTTCTGTGAACCTGCTCTAATGAAAGAGGTCCCTACCCATGGCAGGGGGTTGGAACGAGACAATCTTTAAGGTGTCTTTCAACTCAAACCATTCTGTAATTCTGTGATATTGTACAAACCTATTTTCCCTATTGAGTAACTTAATCCATCTTTTTTAAAAGCTTAGTTCTGCTTTCCCTTGCAGCCACAAATATTTAAACTAAGGCTTGGACCCACCAGGTGCATTTGCTATAATTTTCTTCCTATTTTTACCATAAGTTCTGCTGACATTCTATTTTTCAGCTCTTTACTTCAGCAGACTTGTAGACTAAGCTAAAAATTAAACTTCAACGTGTGTTTCACCTCAGTTTTTACTACTGATAAGACCTACAGTTATTTTTATATCCTATTAAGGAATACATCTGGTGCAAGTAGCTTGGTCTGCAGGGTGCAGATTGAGCTCTGGGTGGGAGTAAATGTGGTAAATTGTCAGGAAGAAAAGCACAAACCAAATATATGTCACCAGGACTTTTCCTACATCCTAGACTGAGCCACAAGCAGTGCAGAGTCAGCAGTAGAGTATGAGTTAATGAAATTCTTAGTCTCTGTGCTTGGATGTATTGACAATTAAAGTTGAGTAAAGGTGATCTTTTTCATAATGGTCAAAGCATAGGCGATCAAAGCATCCTTCTGCTTCTTTCAGGCTATCAGAGCAAAAATGCTTTTAATATGATCTGAGATGTGAAGAAATGCTGTAAGAAGCGTTTACATACTACTGGTTTCATCCTACAGCAAGCTGGATTTACATTGTGCTGGATTCGCCATTGGCTTGTATAGGAGTAACAAGAAAACCTATTTTGAAATACTGTTGAAATCTAAAACAGATAAAAATGCAAGAAGAAAAATATGGCCAATAGGTTGCCCCATAAATCAACATATTGTAATAATTTGTTATTTAAATGCAGTTCTATAAAAATAATTACTTTTCCATATGTCCACACACATTTCTTTGAGGAAACTTCCATCTCTCCTGTTATGTCTTTCAGGTTCGGCAGCTCCTTGTGAATCACACCTGACAAAGCTGTGTTTATGGGAAGAGACAGCAAAAGGTGCCAAGTATAGCCCAATGCTCAAGCAACAATCTTGTCTATTATTTATGGCGAGAGTTTTTATGAAATGAAAATGGCTTTAAATCCAATGGAATAAGAAGAGACAAGAAACACTTAATAGTTGTGAATATTTTTAATACTCTGTCATTCACTGACCGCAAGCATATAAAAACTGGAGAGAAAATAGAGCTCACATTGCAGACACTGCAGCTTCCACAGACAAATCTGGGAGCACTCCAGTATGCACAGACTGACCACCCACTTGTAATGATGTACCATAGGGCTCCATCATGAGATTATGGACAGTATGAAGTAAGCAGGAGGAAGAGTGCCTTTGTGTATAAACAAGGGGTTGTTAAATAAGCTCTGTTATACTAGAAAGACACCAAAAAAGCAAATAATTAAGGCAAAATGAAAAATGAGTGTGCAAAATAGCACTGCCAGAGGTTCCACACTAAGGAACACCTCAGGAATAGAGCAGCAGCTTCTCCATCATACACCCACATGGCGTTAAATGAGGTACATACGCTTCTGGTAGCAGTAAGTCGTTCCAGCTGGTCACAAAAGCATTTTGCTTCTGCACCCCACCAAACTTGCTCTCCCCTGATCCAGCCACAAACTCCTGCCTTCTCTCTTGCTCTCACTCTGGCATCCATGAAATTCTTCCCAGGGCTCCTTCAGTTAACTAACGTACATGGCAGGACATCATCTCTCTCATAGCTGGGGCATTTGGAAGAGGTAACTCAGGCCAGATTAATAGCCCAGCAAGGGGTCACCTCCAGGAGCCTGAGAGTCTGAGCCCCAGCCCTGAGTACACAACTTGGTATGGGAGCAAATGTGGAAAGACATAAAAGAAAAAAACATGGATGACCAAAAGACATGGTTCTTATGTTTATAAAGGTCCACACGAATCATCACAGAGTCAGAAGTCTCTTACACACTCCTTGAAAACGTGTGAGAAGATTTCTTCCCAAAGCTTGGACGCAACTTCATGGTTACTTTTCCCGAAACTGAGGGAAAGGCTTTGATGTGTGCCCCTTCAACAATTTGGTGGTAAGAAACATTGGATCCTAAGTTATACTATTTCTTAGCTAGCTGCAAATTAATGGTATCTTTAACCTCATGTGTATAATGCTAGTATTCCCTTTTGTCTTAGTCCTGTGAAGTAATAGTCTGTTTTAAGTCTTACGTCTGTTAGTTTTGTGTCTATTAATAAATAATTCATTCTATAATAGACTGAATCAGCCATTATTAAAGAACTTACAAATGAGAGTAGGTCTTGAGGTGCTGGACACCTCAATAACATGACTGCCTGCTGCCAGAGGCATGGGCAAAAGGTAAGAACTTATTTAAACCCACATCATCCATTCATAAAAACATAACAAAAAAATTAACAGGGGGGAAAAAGAAGGAAAAAAAGAAGTTATCTGCCATATTTGCAAGTTGAAGCTGCTCAAAAAGCCCAGTGCCCACAACAGCTGGTGCATATTGTATGCTGCAGGTGGAATCAAACACGGAGAATGGGAGAGAAAAGGGGAGGCAGAAGACGCTTCTGCTGTGACTGGGCTGTTCCTCACTTCACTGATACCCACCAGCATCACAAAATCACAAGTCCTATGGATGTGTCATCTCCTAACATTAGTGTCCTTATAAAATCCATACTGATATATTAAATTGGAGAACACAAAAAAACCCCCAGGCAATGCCATATAATGCCAAAAGAAAATATATTTGCATAAGCAAAACTATTTTGTATAGGTTGCTAGATTTTGAAGATGCAGTGTATCTTTTGCTGAGTAGCTTCAAGTAGTGTCAATAGCATTTCATTTCAACAATAAAAGCCAAATATGTTTCATGACAGTGAATTCTGTCATAGCCCTTGAGGTGAATTAACGTACACTTATATAGTATTACAATAGACTTCCAAAAACGGCAAGTTCAGCACCAGTTTTAGTGGTGCAAAAAAAAAGTGTAATTAACAGATATAAACCATATTTCCTCTAGATAGGCCAGTAATTTCTCTTGATTTGAACATTCAATTCTGCACCACTGGCAGTTAGTATCAGACTTTGTTCCTTGTCTAAATTATCGATAATTGCTATTAAACTCTGTATTATTTTCTGATACCGATTGTCCATTTTTGTAATTCAATTCCCTCTTGTTTTTGAGCCCACTGATAATGAATAGCAGCAAGATACAAATATGTAGAGATTAAACTCTTAACTTAAAAGGCAGGAGATGCACAGCATCCTGAGACCATGGGTACTAAAGCAGTTTATGAATGAGAAAAATGAGCTTTAAAAAGTTCACCTAACTTACTCAAAGCCACCAAAGCAGGACTGTAGAGCAGTTGAAAAGGGAACCAGGAAACCCTAATGCCTTGATGTAATTGCTAGACTATATGCCTCCCTTTCATAATGTGCCACCTACAGTTCAACAATCTTGTGCAACCTTCTTGCATCAGTGTTTACCAGTTCTCAGAAATCTATTCCAGTCCCATAAGCTCCCTACAATTGCTTCTGAAGATTGAGCTATATCAGCAAGAGCATATTAGTTACTCAACTAAGGAAAAGACCCAGCAACCACTGAAAAATCAAGTCATTAATTCCTGTTTCAAATATTTAATGATTTAAATTAGTGTAGTGTATAATTCTCATGTCCCTAACCAGACCAGAGAGAGGACACTAATATTCAATTAAACATCAGTGTTTAAGCACAGGAACAGGCGTATGGTTCTCTTTTTAAAATATTGAAGAACTAACTTAAATGAAAAATAGCCTAGGAAATCATGATTATTCATCATGGAAATGGTGACGGCCAACTATCACATAGGCATTTCCATTCAGCTTGCAAACAGCTTGCATTGGGAAAAGTGCTGACCTTCCATGACACTGAGCCTGTGTCACCTTCGACAAGAGAACTGGAATGTGTTAAGCCATAAAAAAATTAAGTGATCTGAAATAGTGCCTTTTGGCAAGAGATTAGGATGTGAATATGTTGAAATTCAAAATATTGCTAAGTTTTAAAAGCCCCCCAACCCCAAGGTGCCATGTATTCAAAGTCAGAATTTAATAAGCCCAAAGGAAGAGCCCTGGGTGTTCATCCCCTTGCCACAGTCCTATGTCTCTCTCATTTTCAGGAAGCAGAATGTGGTAAATTGGCAAGAGAGTCTCAGATGACCTAGCAGCTGTTTTCTGAAGCTGTGGAACAATAATGCTAAAGTAAGTGTACTCCCTCTTGTGTTCAGAGATGAGTATTTATGCATATCAAGACAATAAAAGTTCCTTCAAATACCAAGAGATGGTGGATAGTTTCAAGATAACACTCCATTTGGTATTTGTGGTTTGATTTTGCTTGTTAAAAATACATCTTTATTTTTAAGTCATTAGATGGCATATAGCCCACCACAGGGTACAGCATGGAATGAAACCAGACTTTGGAACAGATCATTTGCTATGGAAGTACCTATTCTTCATCTATTACATTTTTCGTAATATTCTGTTTCTTCATATTAAGATTTTGTCAAGTTAATGGGAAAGTTTCTTTTGAAGTATATGCTTCAATTGAAGAGTGGGAAAAACTTCCAAAAAGAAAACAGGTTGATTTTTCTACTTGGTAGCTTTGCAATGTCTTAGAAGTATTCACGATTTTTCTACAGTACTTCTATGTGCATTAAAGGTTTTTGGAGATATTCTCTCTTTGACTTGAACTACATGGTTTCCCAGTTTCTGCATTCAGGTATCTGAAATCTAACAGCAGCACAGTTCGAGTCAGCAGTCTAAAAAATCCTGAAGGACAGGACACTGCAAAGCACTGAATGATACAAGCAAACACTTCATGTTGAAAAATCATGCCCAGAATTGTTAACAAGATACAGCAATATTTTTCTATTTCTATTTCTATAAAAGCCATCAAAGATTCATCATGCCAGATGAATGAATACAGAGCTTTCATTAATTTTACATCTTTGTTAATATTGCTACTATTAAACCTTAATCAATTGAGCAATCAAAAGAGTAGAGTTGTCCTTCTTATCATCTTATTCTGTGATGCTATGCAAAATCCTAGGTCGGTATTCAGTTAACTACTATTATGCATACTAACATTTCTATTATTCTTTGAGGTGCTTCAGGCACTTCGTGCTTGAATGAAGGATGCAAGTATTACTACTCCCTGTCTGCAGAAATCTGCTTTATCTGTGTCTTCATTCTAAAGCAATTGCTTAAAGATCTATTGTATTTTTGCACATCATCTAAAAAATGATAATAAGATAAATCCTGCCAGTCCTTCAGGATTTTACAGTTTCATTTCTAGTCATTTTTACAGTAAATGCACCTGAAATATCTGAGATGCTAAATTAGACTGTAATGTGAAGCAGGCAGAACACTAGACTAGCTGGTAACAGTAAAAAAAAATGTATCTAATTTCTATCATTGCTTATAACATTTTCATGCATTTCTTAGATGGCTTCTTGGAGCAAATTCTGGTGGTAGTCTATTTCATGATCCTCTGCTTTATGCCCAAAAATGTTTGCTGTAACTTTAAGATGTGGGACTGGGTATGTGCGGGGCTGGGGTGTGGATACTGAAAAGCTGCAAGGAAGAACTTTTCTTGCTTCTCTCTAGTCCCATGAGAGAGAAAAGTCTCTCACAAAAGCTATCAGTAGAGTTTTGTAAACTATGGACACCTGAAAATTGTTTTTAGTACAAGCAGAGAAAAATATTTCGCATATGGTTTGCCCAATCACCCCAGAGGGGTGGTTAGGAAATTGACCAATTAAACTGTGAGAAAATTATCCTATGAAACAGCTGTTAAATAATGAAATAAATCAATAATGCTGCACAATCCCTGCCTGCTGCATCTCTCTTTCTCCACTCCACTCAGGAAATAGCAATAAGCAGAACTACACGAGGGAGGAGGGGAGTTTTGGGCTTTTTGGCAGTCATTTTTCAAAGCTTCACTGCCCAGGCATTCTGTAGTGGTGTATTGTTTGACTTTTCTTGGCTGGCCTGCTTTTTTGTAGCAAGGCGGTCACAGAGGTGGCTTCTGTGAGAAGCTGCTGGAAGCTTCTACCATGTCCGGTAGAGCCAATCCCTGATGGCTCTGAAGATGGACATGCTGCTGACGAAGGCTGGGCCAATTTGGGATGATGGTAACACCTCTGTGATAACATACTGTCATGGGGTGACGTTATGCGGTTGTATCCCCTATCACCGGTCTATACCCAGACATGATTTCTGTGCCTTTAAACACAGCCCGAGAGGGAAGAGAGGAAAAGAAACAGTTTTGGTGCTTCAAGGACATAGAGATTAGGGGGGTTGTTGCTGCAGAGGAGCAAGGAAGCACCCTTGCAGTTTTTTTTTCTCGGCTCTGGTTCTTCGGAGAGAGAGAGAGATGGAAAGGGATTTTTTTCCTTTTTTCCCTGGGACTTTGGTTTGTGTTTTTTTTTCTTTTTCCTTTTTTCTTTTCTTCTTGGGAAGGGACACAGCTGGGACTACTCACCCCAAACGACCCAGAGGATATCCCATACCATACGCTGTCATGCTTGGTATATAAATCAGGGGCAAGAAGAAATGGGAAATATTTGGAGTGATGGCATTTGTCTTCACCAGGTAATGAGTACATTTGATGGAGCCCTGCTTTCCAAGAGATGGTTAACCCATGGAAGTGGGGAAGCTTTTGGCCTATGGGAAGTGGGGAATGAATTGCTTTTTTTCCTTTTCTTGTGTGCGCTGCTTCTGCTTTACCAATTAAATTGTCTTTATCTCAGCCCTCAAATTTTCTCACTTTTATCCTTCGAATTTTCTCCTCCACCCCACTGGTGGGCAAGTAAACGAATGGCTGCATGGTACTTAGTTGCCAGCAGAGGTTAAACCTCAGCAGTAAAAAAAAAAAGAAAATACTAAAAAGCTAACTCTTCCTCCAAGTCTTACTTTTAAATAAATTGGAGACAGAGACCACCTCTATAACTTCATCAGTAGTGCAACTGTAAGACTATGATTTCTATGTTAAGAAAATACTGGAAACCCCAGTCTCAATACTGGTCACCTCTGATATTTTGATTAGTAGAAATTTTACAGGTTTGTGTACCATCCCAAACACTGCCAATTACTCTGCCTCTTTGATTCTAGTTCCTAAAATAATGCCAAAGAATATGCAGTGAGAAATCATCTTGCAATATATTAGTATCTACTGCAAGAAGTACAAGAACTAAACAACTAAATCTTGAAGATAACAAGAATAGCTAAAAGGAATTGCGAAATTACAAATGTTGACAGAGGATTGCAAACTGAATACAGAGCCTCCACAATTATGTACTTCCTCTTTTAAATGTGAAAATAGTAACAAACATAGAGCTTATTGGTAGCCCTGAAACAGAGTGAAAGGGGCCAAGTGGGAAAGGCTGAAGAGTAAACAAGGAAGTCAAAACTTAAGGTCCAGTTGTTTTCTAGCCCAAGTTAGCGCAAAGCCTTACAGTTTCTGTGGAAACTCTTCCATTTGGCACCACAATTAAAAGTTGCAGTCTCAAAAAGAGAAACAAGTCAGAGTATCAAAAAAGTGATGTAAGAAATGTTAAGGTACTGAAAGCAACTGAAAGTTAAACAACTGGTTTTAAAAAAGAAACCAAAGATGCATGTTTAAAATACATTATACTTACAAATAATTATCACTTCAAAAGTGTAAAGAAATGAGAAAACTGATGCTAAAAAGAAAAAGAAAAAGAAGAATGTAATGTGAAGTGAAAAGTCCCAAGTGAGATGAAACAAAAAATGTTGATGGGCAGATGAAGAAAGTTACTTTCGTGCAAAGGCCAGGAAAAAAGTTAGAAATTTGAGCAGAGAGGAAGATTGCTTCAAGTGCTTTATATTGAGTAAAACAATAGAAGAGGAAAATATTTTCTTGTTGTGAAGAAAAAATGAGAGTAACAGACCTTGTTAAACTTTGAAAAATATGAGACATAGAGAAAGCAAGGAATCAATTGGCGACAAAATGCAAAAACAAGATTATGAGTCGAATTCCTAGTGTTAGTTATTAGAGTTTTCAGGGATAATCATACGATGATCAGTTTTAGAGTCCTTTTTTCCCCCCAGAAGCCTTTCGCACCCTTTACACCAGGCTGGAACTAGGTGAAGGCAGTGGTATGGGGACATCTATGTCAAGTGACTAAACTCTGTATTATTGATTTTCCTCAAGCTGAGTGCCGTAACTCTTGCAGTACTTCACTGCTGCTAGGTTGGATCAAGGGGTAGGATATCTTTGAGGAGGTATTGGAAACCTGACCAACAACATGCTTTCCTGTTTTCTTTTCCTCTGAAATACCAGATACTGATTGTTGTCAAACAGGGTATCAAACAAGTGATTTTGACCTGAGTCTGTATAGGAATTCCTTTGGGTTACAAAGGACAGAAAAGCACTAACAGTTCCCTCCCAGACCTCCCATATTATCTGTGCTTTGCTTTTCCCAGCAAAGCAGAGGAGTTCAGAAGGAAAGCATATGGAAATCAAAACTAGAACAGCACAAAACAAAATTTTATAAAAATAAAAGTAATAGGCATCACATTTAGTTCTAGTGTAACAAATACTAGTAACAGAAAGAGAACATGCCAAAAATGTATTGTATTGAACTTTGTGAATTTTGAGGATGACAAGATATCTATAAATAAATAAGGAAAAAACATTTGTACTTGTTTGAATGGCCCTCAAGATTTCCTTCCTGAGGTAAGTGAACAACCCAGTCATATCCTGTTTGAAAACTGTGTAACAAACTGCGTTCTTCCAGAAATGAAGAAAAAAGACAAAACTCCCTGGGCATTTGTTTCATCATTTAGTTAAATTAGTCAGAGGACAAGGCAAAGTCACTCTCAAGAAAAATAAGATGTCAACACTTGGAATAAACTTCATTCCACTTATTTTGATTATCCATTAATTGAGAAGATTTATGTTCTCCTTAGGTTTTTATAAACAAAAATTAAAAGGGTGCATAAACATACAGAGAGTTCTTTATTCCTGAATTACTCCAATTTCTGTCTAGTTTTGACACAAAATTTAGTCAATTGAAGTGAGCAGCAACAATCGGCAACTCATACTAGGCGTTCTATAGAGACTGAAAGAGCAGGCAACCCAACCATCCTAGCAAAATTCATATTCTTTTTCCATTGTTTTTTATTTTATCAGAGACAACTTTCAGAGTTCCTGGATTTTTCAAGACAGACATTTTTAAGAGACACTCAGGACAGTATCATTGTACTTTGATTGAGGTATTTCAGCAACTGCCTTTCTGAAAGACTGACTTTATTAAATCCAGTCTTTATCCTGTCAAAGTGGCACTGAGTTTAAAAAAACCATTTTGCTTTTCCAAAGCTGACAGGGCAAGAACCTCTATTCATTAGTATTTTTCTCTTCAAAGCGACACTAACAGAGCTTGCCTTAGTCAGGCTCCTGGAAGAGAAAGGTTGTAGACCTTGTATTTCTAGGTCGTGGTTTAGCATAGCTTGGGTTTTAGCTAAGGAGAAATCTACCAGCCACGGAAGTTATTTTTTTAGAAGGGGCTGCAGACAGCTTCCTCTAGACCCGACAGAACCAATCAACTAGCTAGTTTGAATACTGACAACTCCGTTAAGCCCCTTAAGAAGCTTGACATGCCTCTGTGAATACCACGTTGAAGTACGAACAAACCCCGGGAAAGCTCTCTTGCTTTCGGTTTTTGGACAGGTAACTGAGGGCCTGTGCGGCCCGGCAGGGCCGGCATGGGCCCTGCCCACGTGGCCCTGCGGCGCCAGGCCACGGCCCCTCTCCATCATGGCCCACCTAGGTCGGCTCCCAGCATGGCGGCGCAGGGCCAGCCGGGAGAAAGCCACTCCAGAGCCGCAAGCAGCAGCACGGCCAAAACTCCCCCCCAACTGAGGCCGGGACCGTGCAGCCAAAATTCATCCACCTGCCGCCCGGCAGAGATCATGTGACCAACAGCGAGAGACAAGTTCCAGCTGCAAGGCCCAGGTAAGATTAACTCATTCGGTGCTGTAAGATTCCCCAGAACATATGAAGCCTGCAGGCATCAATCCTCTCCCAAGTCAAAGGAAAGGGAAAGGTGAAGGCACTTGGAGAAAACACCATACAGACACCAAAGTCAGTGAAGAAAGAAGAGCTGAAGCCCGGAGAGAGGAGAAAGAGGAGATGCTTCAAACCTAGAAGCTGAAA
>VYZQ01019314.1:13865-24357 GCA_013400655.1 Mystacornis crossleyi
CGGGGGGAGGTGTTTAGCGTTCAAACCACAACCATGAGCAAAGCCTACTGCTTACTTAAAAGATTTATGGATACATAATGTAATCTTGGATGCTATTTTGAAGTGCTATCTATTTTATTTTCATACACCAAAGAATATATGCATTTTAGAAATAATAATCTTAAATAGTCAAATCTTTAAAACAGAAGCCTGAGGTTACTTGATTCCAAAGACTATAAAGCCAGATAGTTTCAACATAATTGTACTGCCACAAGAGGTTGATGTAGTTGGATCTAAATGACTTCATCATGCCCTCCCTCTTCCCCCCCAAAAGCAGGAGCACAAAAATGAGAGATCTAAATGGTTGCAAATACTTTTGCATATATAGGTACATAATTCCTCAAGATACCATTCCCAATTTATTATTTTACCAGCAAAACAGCACATTTTAGGACTGAGACTAAGAGGCAGCCAAATCCTTTCTCACCATGTACTTTTGGAAAAACACACTTGTATCTTCCAGAACCATTCAGAACTTTCTATTTATAACATTCAGCTGCCTGCACAGATAACTCTAATTTTCTCTCTCCCGTGATGTCCTTTCTAAATTTTCCTAAACTTGTGTTTTCAGAGTGTTTTTTCTTTGTTTTTTGTTTCGGGTTTTTTAAATCAGATTAACGTAGAGCATATTATAATGCTGATACAAATACCACAAAGGTTTATAAAATCTGCCAGAGTTTCTATGTATTTTTGGTGGTGTAATAATGAAACAACCCATATTTGGGGTTTCTAACACTGCAAGCAGTAACTTATACACAGTGTACTAAATATCATTTGTTTGCTTACTCTATATTGTCTAAACACAGCCATCAGAATTTAGTTAGGTCAGTGTTCAAACATGAAAAACAACTGTATTCTGCAACACCAGAGGAGCATCCTTTACTTACCAAAGTTATTGATTTGTGGCCATAAGTCCATTCTACTTATTATACTCACAGGCCTCAGACTTGTTGTTTTAAAACATGTTGTTACAAGTGCCATAAATCAAGGCTTAACTTTTAAGAAACCTGAAATTCTTCAGTGACCTCCCCATCCACACTGAGTCATTTTGCATCTTCTAATATACTGGAGACCTGCATATCAATTTATGCTCATTATTCAAGTAAAAGGGACAAAAGCATACAGACCCACTTCTAACAGATAAGATACAAGTATTTCACAGTTGTATTCAGGCTTTGCAAGTGTAAGATACACTGTGCTACAGGAAGACTGCTCAGACTTCACTCTCGCTTCCATTTTTTCACTGTTGTTACCAAGTCTGCACTCATCTGTTTTGCAAGTATTGACCTCACACTTCAAATCAAGGGTAGTTTGATCTGTGAGATCAGCATATTCTTTACATGGACATGCTTCTATTGCTACTGAGATAGTTTGGGAAATAAAATCCACTATTATAAATCATTAGTGCCTTTTCTCGGAGTTTGTTGAACAACCTCACTCTCCATCAAAAGTTAATAGCCCATTAAAGGAAGGAAGAGCACAGAAGAGGAATGATGCCTCTGGGAAATTTAGATTTCTATATTCAGTTTAGTTTCCACTTATCCAAGCCATATAAGGATAGAAGTCATGACCCCCGGGGCCTCAGTGTATTAGGCCTCTCTGCTAACTCTGAATTATTCTTTAGATACAGGCTCATTTTATGTATGATTAGTGAAATTTTAGTTCAGAGGGTAGTGCCAAAGAGTGATAGGTCTTCCAGTTGTAGCTCATGGTACACCTTTAGGCTTAGTAGCGAAAAAACTGACTCTTGACAGCACTGAAGACCAAGGGCATACTATATATATTTGAGTCCCGGTCTACACTCATGTATGAACTAATATTCTCTTCTTCCCCATTTTCTCTTCACCTGCAATCACTATAGAAGATGCCCCGAAAAACTCACCAGTGCAAGAACCACATTAAAGGCAAAAACAAGGGAGTGTTTTTCAAGCCTTGTACCACTCTACTAAAAGTCACAGAGTCAAACCCATGTGATTTCATGCATATCTAATTTCAGGACAGTTCAAATGCTGCACTCTGACTTGACCAATAAAGATTGTAGGTCAAATGTTTTCAGTCTCTTCAGACTAACGAGTTAGAAGTGGAAAAGCAAGTATCAGAGATAATAAGGTTTAAATCTGCACTAATATTTACATCAGTGTTCAGACAAGCTTTGCTGGCTGTTAGAAGTCTGAAGAGCAAATTTCCTCCAGGTCCTGGAGGAAATTCTACTCTGGCCGGTACAACAGAGAAATGGTTCTATACTTCTATATTAGGAACAGCCTGTTTTCCATTGGTGAAGAAAAACTGCTGTGGCTGTGACACTTGCATTCATGCTATATATTGTATTAAAAATTATTCTTTGCAGAGTAAGTATCTTAAAAATCAAAATAATCTTTATTTTTTAAAGATTGCTTGACATGTGTAAAAACCTACCAATCCCACTTAATCTGCTTTGTCTAAAGTGTTACTGCTCCATTCAAGCTTTCAACCAGAGTCCAGGTAATCCAAGTGCCATGAAAGCCAACAATGGTCTCTGATCTGTTCCTGGGGCATTAATCAACTGATCTTGTTTATGCACTTCATCTCTTAAACCAGTGTCTCAATATTGTTCTGCAAGTGATAAACCCCTGAAGATTTCAGTAAGGCTCTACATGGGAAAAAAATTCTGTTCCCTGTACTCAGAACTTGTCAATATTTTTGTTCTTATTCTAGTGTTATTACTCTGCAGTATGATGTACGTGCAGTATATTTTGATGTATGTGCAGATCCCAAAAAAATATACCTCAGGATTGGTACTTGCATCAGAATTGAAAATTAAACAGAATAAAAATATGGTTAATGTTTTTCTGTCCAAGCAATATTTCTTGAACATCAGAGTGTATTTCAGGATACCACTTTACTTTGTCAGTGTTCACTTTTTTGTAGGTCATATGTTTAAAATTAGTAACACATCAGTACTACATAAAAAGCTTTTCTTAAGTGAAATCGCTCTATATCAAATTCTCTGCTTTATGTACCAAAAGAATTATATGACAAGCACTGCATAATAAATTTTAAACAATAAGCCTCTCAAAAGAAACAATATTGTGAACAACAAATTGAACAGAAGAAAAAGGATGTGGTTTTAACCTGCTTTTCTGTAGGTTAACAGTAAGTATTTAATGTTTTCATAGCTTACATACCCTTTCCTACCATTTTTTTGGTGATAGGAATCATTTTAAGTGAGTCCTTTAAATTCTTTTTTAAAAAACCAGTTGAAAATATAAAGTTCATTGACACTAAATATAAGATTCCCAAGGCCGCAACTGTGGAAGTGGAGTCCCATGGGACAGAGAAGCCAGCATTAGCAAACCTCAGGGCCAGCACCCAGATGTAGGATGTTGATTTCACTGGAGGTTTTCATATTGCTATTTGAAAAACAAACAAACAAACAAAACCAACCCAAACCTAAATTCTAAGAGAAAAACTTCTGTTAATTACTGTAGCTTGAAGTTTTCTTCTGCCTGACAAACTGCATTGTTGGGAAATAGTCTACTCAAAGAAATAGGGTCCATCATTGTAGTATAACCACGAGCTGTTTATTTTTATCAATACCCATGGCTGAACAAGTAGAAATTCATTTTAGGAAAAGACACGTGGAAGCCAAATAGGACTTGTTTACACTTATCCATTCAGACTTCAGCCAACACAGATCAACACCAGAAACTACAAAGGGCTTGCTCAAAGACTGGCAAAATAAATACATCAAGGGAAATTTTAGGAGGCAAATGATGAGATGGCATCTCCTTTAAATGATCATTCATAACCCCCCAAAACACTAAGAATGCATCAGTATTTATTTATTCTGCTCATGATGCAAAAATATAAACCAAGACAATCTCCAAACTATGACAAAACATTTTGTCAGAGATGTTTGTTAGCACTGTTTCTGCTTCAGGAATATTACATAGTGTTTGCAACAAATACTGGCAAGACAAAATTCTTTTTAAAATAAAATAATTAGTTTTTCTGAATGGAAGAATCCAACAAGGAAATGTGGTTTTATGTAACCTTCTTTGTGCTGAATTCTGAGCGGTTTAGTTCCACAAACAGTATGTTGCTTATGCTGGAAGTTCATTTCATTCTTTATCAACAAGATAGGCTAAAAAGGTTAGTTTGACATTTAAAGAACATAGCTCAGCAAATCACCTAGCACAAGCGCAAGTTCTTCAGTGACACTTCTATGACGTAGAAGAGGTATTTTAAAAATTGTGTAATAGAATCCCAAGGGAACAGACAGACACCTGATTCCTGACCTTAAAAACCCTGCTGACATACAAGACAAAATTTCAAAAGCGCATCGACTGTGAAAATTCTGTTTTACGAAAGTTACTGAAGGCTTTAGAGAAAGAGAAATTAGAAAATTTCTATTAGGGAAAGCACAAGCCATCTACTTTTCTTGCTAAAGAAAGATCCCAACTATTTGACCATTTTAATGTGTAAGAACTGAATTTATAATTAGAAAATGTTCCAAACATTTGTTGAAGAGTTAAAAATATTACTGTTTGATTCATATATTCTCATACTTTAGCCATTCTGAAAGGTGCAGACTTCCACTGCATTTTGGTTGTCCTATCACAGGGCAGAGCAGCAATTACATTCAGATATTCTCCACTTGCCAAGTCTGTGTTTTGTTCTGGGCAAGTGAAAACAAGATGAAAATCAAATTATTCTTTGGGGGCTGCGAAAGTCATAATACATATGTAGTCCAAAAGAAATCAGAGTAGCCATTCTTCAAAGATATTTCCTAGGTGAAGAACTGTCCAATACTTAAGAAGACTTTTAGGGATCAAATGAGATTCCATTGATTAACTGCAGTTGTGTCCCCTTGGTTATATTAGACAATCAGAGGCAGCTATACTCTGTATTTTTCATTACTATGAATTTTTGGAAAAATTAAAGTTTCATGATGCTCATAAAAATTGACATATTTGTGGACTTATTCTATCTATACATAACATCCGCTGTGATAAAAAAACAAGCAATATGCAGTTCCCTTTTTACGTATGACAAAACCCCAGAAAAAAACAGTCGAGGAGACACAGTGATAGTCATTAGAGAGCACAGTTTATAGACACACTTTTCAAAGTCTCCTACCAGAGCAGCAGCTCGGGCTGCTCTAACTTACATAAAAACCATATCCTCTCCAAGAAGAGCTCATCTTCCTATAATGCCAAAGTAACAATCTCCTGGACTACCCCCATCATATGCTAGAGGATTCAGGAGACACTGATTTTTTTTAAACAAACATTTTTTTCTACCGTTTATCTGAACTAAAAATTACTTCCTATAATGCCTGCATGACAGCAACGGTTCCTATGTTTCCTTGTTGGGTCTTAAAGTTTAATTGCCACGTTATATGAGTAAATAGACATACATTTGAGGAAGTTATATAAATGCATACTTACCAGCTGGTGCAGAACATGAGCAGTGAAGTTGAAAAACATGATAATCAACACATGATTCACTGAATTTGCCTTCCTTAAAATCTGGCTTGGAATCCTTTTTGCTCTCAATCTCATCTTGAGAAATCTTATCCAGTTCAATAATAACAGCTGACATTTTGATAGTTTCAGTAGACATGAAATTAAAAACAAAGCTGAATAAAAGGAGAAGCCAGTTTTAGTTCAGCGTCCCCCAACTTGCATTCCAAAAATAACTCCCTATCACAAGAAAGAAAAACAAAAACCCAGACTGCAACAGTGCAAAATATTCAGGTGGGGGTTTTTTGTTGTTAAATCAATGACAGAGAAACTCCAATTTCATAAAGTTGTTCTTCCAGCTCTGGAGCATCTAATAAATACTGCAGCTCTTCTGCAAAATAGAAAACTACTGCTTTGAAAAGTTCTTCTGTTCTTGCGGTGACAACAACATTATGACATTTCTGAATAGCTGCCAGAAAAATAACAAGGATAAGCAGACATTTGTATGCCTGCTAAGTTGTGGACTTCCTAACTTTAAGAGTCTTAACTCACATTTTGTTCCCCACTGGTCCAGCTGGGATAGGCTAATACCAATGGGAATGAGTGCATCCCAGCCCATCCTGGCATTTGTGCCATGTTCCTTGTCCCACAGTTATGTTTCCTTAGTGAACACTAAAGTTATTGTCTGGGATGTGTGTAGGAGGATAAATTACCAAAAGCTATGTAATTCCTTGAAAATGAATAAGAAATGCTTCACAGTTTCTCTGCTTATTATTTTAGAGCCTTGAATATAAAAATGTGTCCTTCCAAGAAAATACTACGTAAGAGTAATATTAAGGAAAGTGGTTTCCTCTTTCAAGCTTTTTTATTATTATTTTTTTTTATTTCCTTAAATGCAACTAAATCTCAACAGAAGTCAAGACACGAAAATGATCCATCTCTTTCTAACCTCTCCCAGCAGACCTCTGAGCACTCTAAACAGTGACAAAGGAGTCACCCACTTGGAGATGCTGGGAAGCTTGCAGAGCAGCCAGGCAGGGGCAAGAAGATGCTCCAGGGGAGGGCACACTGCAGTGAGAGGCTTGGAAGCACACTGCCAACTTGTAAATTCCTTAAGAATAACAGAGGACATAAAGCGTGAATTAGTGATTAAAACAGGCCATACAAGAAGAAATGCCAAACCTAAGCTACAGAAAAGGTGATGTGCTATTTGTCAGCTAGTAGTTTGCTATCCCTTTCTTATTTTCTCTTTGCACAGTGAGAAAGAGAAGAAAATAATGCAAAGAAAAACAAAACATCTGTGCAGCCATGCGGCTTTTACTAAACAGTCCCTTGCCCTGCAAAAGCAGGACAAATCCAAAATCCTAATGTCAACTTGAAAAACATTGAAACTTCAGGTTTAAACAGTTTAAACTGAGCTGCTGATGGTGGTATCCTCAATATTCTCAGTGCAAGCAGGGAGCAGGTGGAGGTTCCATGTGCTTGCAGTAGAAACATATCCTCAAACAGGACCCAGTTATATAAAAAAAAAAAATAGATCTATTTACCAATGGGATACTTCTTTAAATATTTAGGTTAAAAGAATTTCTATGAGATAGTATCTAGATTGGATATGATCACAGCAAGGAACACAACTGAGGTAAAAAGGCTAATACTGAGAAATAGAGAAACACGCAAATGGGCCTGTAAAAGTCACTCATAGGAGAAGCTTTCCAAGGAGACCAGAAATATGTAACAGTCTTGTTTTCATTTCACTTCAATTAATGCACGTCACGGGCAGGAAATCTAGATTCAAGTGTCACAACACTAAACAAAACTTTAGAAAGGGTTATATAACAAGAAAAATAAACAAGTGTGTTGTTTGGAAGGCAAACCCAGAATGGCTTACACCAAGAAAGGGAAAAGGCAAAAATATCAGACAAAAAACCATTGCATCTCTTTTTTTTAATAGCCCTCTATTCCAGTTCCTCTTAAATATGTAAAGTCTAGTTATGTCATAATGTCTGGCTAAAGTGATCTTACCTTGTCTTCTGAAAGAAACTTCCCCAAATGAAAATGTTGGCTGCTAAATTTTTCAGAAATTTTAGAGGAGATAACAGCCCTATCAATTTACACTAAAAAAAAAAAGAAATCCATAGATTAAATTGCACTTCCCCGCTTATAAAAATTTAAGAATCTATTTTACATGGAGTTGTTACATAAATGAGTCCACTGCAGCAAAACTTGTAAAGAAAGAAGTAGCTTAATCTTCTAAAGGCAGAACACCACAAATGCCCAGAGAGTGGATCATTTTTTCAATAGTCCGTGTCCCAAGAACTTTATTTTAGCTTTTGCTGGATTCTTGTAACTTTTCCTGGATACGCAAGTTCACTTCCTGTACAAACCCTTATCTGAAGGGTTTACGTTCTCCAGTAACACTAATGTCAATGTGATTTAATTTTTTTCTCTTAATACTATGCTGCTGTTAAGTTTCCCATGTAGCTCTGAATACGTAAATCAGTCAAGAGCATATTATGTCTTCAGCAGTCTGTGACTGTGTTACACCTCGGTGACTGAAACCTAGGGCTCAAACTAAAGTTCTTTTGCTCTAGGTAGGCGCAAAGGAGAAAATTCAAACCAAATATTCTCAAGAGGTAAAAAACTACACAGAAGCTCACTGCCAAACTATAGAAAATTAAGGAATTGGCAAAAGAGTAAATACAACATAACATCACTTACCACAGCACTGACTTAGCCCACTGAACATAGAAAACCTTTTAACTCATTTGATATTATGTTCTATGAGAACAGAATTAGAAAAAGAAGAAAGGGAGAAAAACAGAAAGACAGGAAAGATACAGCAAAACAGACATTGATACCAAATTCTGGGTTCCAGCACTGTAAGGCTCCAAGATTAGGAGTAGGGTTAAAGGTCAACGTGTTTGCCTCGTGGCCAGGCTTCTCAAAGCCTTGGTCCATCCTGGGCCTTCTTCCCAAGAAGAACTCCAGTCTCTTGGCCACTCAGGGGTAGGTTAGTTGGCACTGGGGAGCGGCCTCTAGTAAGCCATGATTGACAAGACGCTGGATCTGGGAGGCATGTGACAGGGCACCACTGTTATAAATGAGGCTGGTCACCTTTTAGAAAGTTAACTCGTTTACTGATAACAATTAACAATTGGGAAGAAGGCCCCAAGATAAGCCCGGATCCTGCGCAACAAGCCAGAACAACAGAAAACCGTGCATAACACTGACTGCTCCTTTAGACAATGAGTTCTGCCGGAGAACCAAGTACAGGGCACCTAGGGAGTTGTTATAGTCTCTGATCCCATGGGATTGGTGTGTTTCTTGAGTCCCTCGCTGATTGGTCCATTTCTGGCTCTCTAATTGGTCCATTTTGTGGGGTATTCCTGACCAATCATTTCCCCATGGGTCCATTTCATTGGCTGGCTCGTTCACCTATCAGGGTCCAGGGTGTCATCATCTTTCATGAGGTAAGAGTCTAGAAAATTCTTCACATTAAACTTCTATTTTATCCCCATTTGGTGGTTACAGAACAGGATTACACCCATACATCAATGCACTTAATTCATTAACTTTTAACTCTTTAACATTATACTAATTATCCACTTTATAATTAACAATTCATTCATTAATTCCTATATAACCACCTACAAAAGCCAACTTTTTCATGACACCACCACACCAGAGCAAGGCCTGACCCACCCCATACCATATATTCCAAGCTCCCCAAGATGTCTCGAAACAGATCACCTTTTCCAGTGTCTGACAGACTGTTTCTTAATTTGTACAGGGTTTTCTCTCTTTGATTTTACACATTTACACATCCAACAATAGCGTACTGTTCCTTTGGCAATCTAGATAATGCCCAAAGAGTTCTATTCTCTATACACATTATGCAGCATATGCAAACCTGTGAAATGCCAAGCAACTCTGCTGGAGGGTAAGGGCCATCCTTTAAATGGAGAAGATGATAAGGTATTGTCAAGAACAATTATTTTTAATTTATTTTTAGTTCCAAATCTGTGGAACTCAATTTCCTTGTGGTGATATTTTAAAAATGCATTTTGTTAGCAGTCAGTAGAAGACCTGAAAGGCAGCACATGATTATAGATCTTACTGTCATGCTAAAGCAAACCATAAGTTCAGGAACCAACACTACTCGTATACTTTCATCTTGCACAGCTAATCTACTCTGGGAGCAGCTGAAGCCCTGTTTCCTTTGCCATATTTGCTTTTCTTTCTATGTCCTTTTTCCTCTTCTCAAATTGATGTCAAAAACTTCTTTGCTGTTTTAATTCTTTTTTATTCGTCGAGTAATTTTCAGTTGTTCTGTTTCTTTCTCCCTGCTCTATTGCAGACTGGCACTTTAGGCAAGAAATCAGAACAATAAAATACTGGTTTTACAAATATAGATATCAATACACAGCATATAAATACAATATAAAAATATTGTAAGTATCATGGAAACAGAAGTCTTTTTCAGAACTTTATTTACATACTTAAAGGCACACATACAGGTACTTAACCAAACCAAAAGCACCAGAACATGCTATTCCTCCAAATTCTGTCTGAATTAGTTTACTATTATAAAGCTGCTCTATAAAAAATTACATTTAATAAATTTGGTCATTAGACACTGTCTCGGTTTGAGACAAATTAGGAGGAAATGTTTTGAGACGCACGTGTCCTCTAATGGAAGGCAGATTTCAGCAGCCCCTTCCCCACAGGTTTGAAAGGAATTTCTTGGAGGAAAGTGAAAAAAAGGACTGTTTATTTAACAAGAAGGGTGCACACAAGCGCAGGGAAGGAAAAATGAATGTTAGACAATAAAACCTCTCGCTGTGGACAAGACCTGGTAGATTTTTTTGGAGTCCTGCTCAGCTTCTCCCGAGGTTCTCCAGAGCCGGGGTGTGGTGCCCCAGGGCCTCCCCTCTGGGCCGCAGTGTAGGGCTCCTGGTCATGTTCTGGTGCTTCAGACTGAAGCAGAGCTGAACAGTTCCAGAAGAAGA
>VYZQ01019315.1:0-17963 GCA_013400655.1 Mystacornis crossleyi
GTGAGGTCTCCCCAGAGCCTTCTTGCATCCTAACTTGTTAAATTTGTCAATGAAGAGTTTGTTTTAATGAAAAGAGGCTGATTTCTGCCCTGAGGAGAAGGTGTTAGCTTTGATTTTGTGCTGTTGGCCAGGAATTTCCCCAGGTTTCCAGCCTGGCGTCGGGCAGGCCCGTGCTATTCGAGAGTGAACTGGAGATGTTTTCAATTCCATGTCGAGCTGTGCGTGGCAGGATTGTTTCCCAAGGGTCAGAGGAAGAAGAAGGCAACCCTAAAGGACTCTTTCTGAAGATGATGTTTGAAAAGCAGCGTTTGAAAGTCCCTGGGAGTGAAGGGCCTCTCTCAGCTCCTGTTTGCGGCGCGCTGTCTCCGTGGGGTCAGCTGGCTGTTGGTGGAATGCCTTTGAATGTCAGCAGTTCTGGCCAGAGTACATTATTTTTGAATCTGATTTTAATCTCTCCGAAATATCTTAGCATGTCTCAAGTCTCCAAAATTCCTGGCTATTTCTGAGTTAGCCGAAAAGTCACCGCGTAGGGCAGATGATGGGATCTGAGATTAGAACTTCAGCTTCTGGGTGAGGTGGGGATGGGGCCTTCAAGGAGGGGAACTGAAGTTCTCGGAAAAAAAATTCTTATTTTTCAGTGTGGATATCTGCAGAGCTTCCCAGGTGACTCAGGGTGAGGCTATTTGAGAATGATAGGCTCTGAAAAGAGCAGGTTGAGATCAGATAAGGGAGCTGCGTGTCTGACTGGGTATAAAGATGTGTAAACAGCTTGATTATTTCTGTATGTACGCACCAGGGGCATGGAAATACTGCGAGTCTGTTTGGCTGCCTGGAAAACTTGTGGGAATCCTTCCCTTTTGCCCCTTCTTATCTCTTGGTCTTGTGAACATAGAAGGGTGGGGAGTGAGAAGCCAAATCCTGCAGTCGGTTTGCTTTATGTTCGGACTCAAACATTCCTGAGATTATTGCCACATTTTACTCTTGCCACCTGCTCTGCCTCCTCGCTGGCAGGGCTGGGGAGGCCCTGCAGAGCCTCAGGTGTGTCTCCTCACTGCTGTCTGCCGGTGAATCACCTGCTGATGCAGTTGACCTCCAGCCCTTTGAACTGACTCTATTTTTAAGCTAAGAGGCAGGGAGGAGAATTCATGCTAAGTAGAGGCTGATCAGGCAGCGCTGCAGTCATCTAAAGACTCGTTGTTTGCTCTATCTGCCCTCTTCCTTCAGGAAACAGCTGATAGCACGGAAGAACTTGTTCTGGAAAGCACTTTGAGACATTCCCAAATCTAAAAAAAAAAAGAAATATACCTAATGTGTGTAAATATATGCATATATATATAGTCGTTGAATCTGAAAGTTTTTCGGTGCCTGTAAAATAGAAACACAATAGCTGCTATTTTACGACAAGGCTGTAAAACTTTCTTTTCTAGTTTGGCAGATGGTTTCATTCAGTTCAAGTCTGATTAGGATATCTCAGCCCTGGACAGACGTGCTGTGTCTGTCCTGAGGTGGTTGTGAGGTGCTGCCTTGCCCTCAGCCTGTGTTATTTCTGCCACAGTGGCCAAGTTACACTTGGGTGGTGAAGCTAAAAATCCACAGGAGATCCTTCCACGAGTCCTCCCCGTCCGTGTCAGACCAGTTCATCACCCCAGACGCCCTTCCCAGTCTGGCAGCTTTGCTGGCAGAAACAAATAATCTTCCCTTGAAGGACGGTGGGGATTAAAGGGCAGGTCAGTGTTTGTCCTCTGGCCGTGGCACATCTCCCAGCTCTGGTCACTCACGTGCTGCTTGGCCATCACGGAGGCTCCACGGAGCACTCGGAACGTTCCGGAGCCACCTCCTCCTGGGCAGGATGTCAGTACCACTGAGCGCTTTTCCCCAGATTCTCCCAGCGAAACCTCAGCCCAGAGTAGCACCAGGATTTGTATTTTCCTTTGCTGAAGGAGGGAACCTTTCCCTTGGGTGGCTTTTACTGGCGGTTTTCATCCGGTGCCTTTGGAACCCGTGCTCATTTGGGGTGGTGAAATAGCGGTGCTTGATTTTGAGGGACCTTTGTGCCCCTTCTGAATCACATCTGAGGGTCTGCAAGGAAGCAGCTCGGGAGCAGGACTTCCCTGGGATTGCTTTGGTAGGGGGAACAGGCAGCTGCATTTACAATAAGAGATTCCAGAACAAAGTGGGATTTAGTTGCCGTGCTAATTACAGTTTCGTTCTAGATAACTGTGAAGTGATGCTAGATTAACTCCTTCCTATGATTAGATGCGTTTTCCCATCAAAATGGAAGTTCTAATTTCCTTGTGGATTATGGATTCCAGTCCCAGGAGTTGTTATTTCCCACTGAAACCTTGCTGTGAGATCCCTGCAGGCCCTCAGCGTGTGTGTGGGCACGCTGTGGGCTTTCACCTGGGAATCCTTTCGTTCATGTGGCTTGGAAAAGAGACGGGCACACTGCAGGAAATTGTTCTTGGAGTCCCTCCTGGAAGTTTCTTTGGCAGGAGCACAGGCCGTGCCTGTGGAGGTTGGAAGAGGTGTTAAGGTGAAGCTCCTGTTCTTTATACGTACAGGGCGTGTTCCTGTCACAGCTTGCCTTAACCTCTACCCTCGCCAAGTATGTCAGGAATTGACTGATAACAAGTCCCTTTCCATCCCCAAATAAAGAAGAAATCGAGCGTGATCCCAGCGTGCCTGCTCTGCTTTGTATTTTTAGGGCCCCCAAGTCGAGAATCAGCTGTATCAGTGTGATGTTGCCCATAAATAGCGTGGATAAAGTACAGACACAGGCTGTTTTTGTGTGGAAGAACTGGTGGAAAACCAGGAAAAACAGCGTTTTGTGGGTGATGGAGCAGGTTATTATGCAGTAATGGTTTATAAAACGTGTGTGACCCTGTTTCCACCAGGATGAGATTTCGGACAGCTTTCCTTTTGTCATAGTTGGCTTCCAGGTCGGCGTCCTCTCCCCGAATCCCCCACTGCAGGTATCTGCTGGTGGCTTTTCCAGCCCTGGCTGTGTCCAGCCTCCTTCCCCAGCCCACCCACAGCTGCCACTGCTGCCTTTGGGGAATAAACCCGGAGGAATTCCAGTGTTCCTCCCCTCCTGCAGGAGGGAGCTGTGTGACCCGGCCAGGCTCCAGCGAGCTCTGCAGATTTGGGGACAGACAATTCCCGCTCCCACTCCTGATGTTCGTTTCTCCGTTCCAGCGGGGTTACGGGGCTCAGACTCTTTAAGTAAAACTCATTCCTTTGTGGACCCGATTTGAGTTTTTTCCTGCAGAATAATGCCAGGAATGTGTCTCTGCAGTCACCACAAACTGCTGGCCTTTTTGTGTGCTGTCCCCTGTCCCCCGGTGCTGGCAGCGCCGTCCGTCCTCAGGGCAGGAGGGTGGAAGGGGTTGCAGTAAAAACAGAACAAAAATCAAAGCCAAACCGTAAAACGTGTTTTTTCCCCTGCTAAGATTAATAAAAATGGGTTTCTGTGTATATTTTCAGTCATTCAGAGGATGAGCTTTGATAAATACTCGACCAGCAGTGGGTCCTGAGGCTCAAGGAACCTCATGTAACCTCCACAAAGGGCTTCCTAGAAAAACCAAGGCTAAATTTGGGCTCACACCACTGTAGTTTAGCTCATCTTGTCACCTCTTGTACCCTTTTCAGCCAATCTCAGAGGATTTTTTTTTTCCTTAATTCCCTTTTTTTCCTTAATTCCCTTTTTTCAATTAATTCCCTTTTTTCAATTAATTCCCTTTTCTCAATGGCGTGGTATTTTGGGGGGATTACGTATGATTTATTTACATATATATTAGGACGTAATTTTTATATAACGTATAAATACATGTCAAATGAAGTCTGCTTGCAGTGCCTTTATTTGAGGCACATTCTTGTGCATATTTAATAATTTTATGGCTGTGCTGAGCTGTGTGATAGGAGTTTGGAGTCAGGCTCTGTCCTCGCTCTCTGGGCTGGGAATTTTTGAGTAATCAAGGCTGTTGTGTTTAGCTCCAACTCATGAAATCACTTCAAGTGAATTTTACCACCTTTATTTCTCCATGTTTGTTTAGTGGAATATGCACCCAGCAGGCCAAACCTAGGAAAAAGTGATTGCAGAACCAATAAAATCAGCTGGGTGTTGAAATAAGCAGTCTTGCAGCATTCTCACTTGTATTTTTTTCCTTCGTTTCAATGTCTTGTTTTTTCCAGTGGATGACTTGTGCTTAAAACCTTGGGCCTCAAAGCGGTTGTAAGGCTTTTCTGTTGTTTTCTTGGGGGTTTTAAGGGCATTTTTTACGTTTCTATCACAGATTTTGGCAGCATTTTTGAGGCACGTTTCCAGGACACTGTAATTGGTACCTGAAGTGGGAGCTGGTGTGTGTAAATGCAGCTTGAATTACAGCACAGCTTTTGAAGTCCTGAGTCTTTGAGGCTCCGGTCACCTGAATTTTCAGGCAGGAGTGTGGCATTTAATTCCTGTAGCAGATTTTTGAGCAGGAAACTCTGTGGCTGTTTATATTAAAGCGAGATTTAAGTATAGGATTTTCCTGAAAAATACCAATAAAGGCTGGGGGATCGATGCAAAACCCCAAAGGTCACGTTTTCTTGCGCTGTTCGTGGCTTTTGTCCTTGAGCGTGTTATAAATCACTTCTGGAAATCATTTGGGAATTACTGAGAAGAACTTCAACAGCCTCATTGAAATTGCTGTGAGGAGAAGACATCCCGTGCTGAAGCAGCCTTGGAAGAACAGCATCCCATTTCTCCTTTATTGCTGACGCCGTGTTTTGGGGGCACGCAGGGGATTTGGGCTTCCTGAGCTCAGGTTTAGGTGTTGCTCTCCTGATAAAGGATCTGCTTTTTAGCTCCAGGGGCTCTCCCTCCCCAGCGGTTTTTTTTGGCCTGGGTATGAGACTTTTTTACTGCAGTGCACGTTTAACGTGGGTGTTTGTCCCTAATGCCAGGGGGTGTTCGTGTTTTGGGACAGATCGCTGACTTTCTGAGGGTTTAATTAACAAATGCTTCGTTATATCTTCAAAATGCTTAATGCTCGCTGGATGTCTGTGTTGGGGGAGACACTAAGCGTGTCAAATACAGTGCCTGTATCAAAGTGTTGGGAACTTAAAATGCAGAAAATCTCATAATTCCTCATCTGATTCATCTTGGATGTTTTATTCCCCGGGTATCAGGTGGGTCATGTCAGCTCTCCATTTCTTGCGCTGTGATTTCCAGCAGTTCCCGTTTGAAATGCAGCACATTTCCCTTCTTTCTTTAAAACAATAAGGATTGTGGTGACATATCTATTTAATGTAAAAGATAAATGCCTGACTCTGGGGACTTCAGCTGTCTGAAAGCCCCTTGAAAGTTCCACGAGGTTTCTTTTCCTCCGAAAGTGGGAATGCTCGAGGCAGGTCCTGAATTCTTGGGAAGGGTGGAGGGACGGGCTTTGTGATGCAGGGTATCTGCAGGGCTGGTGACACCTGGGGTCACTCCAGGGCCAGAGCAAGCCCTTGAGAGCAGGCAGCTCGGGGATATTTTAAGGTGCAGTGCTGCAGCACTTGAGAGCACCCAGAGGTTTCCCGTTCATGCGATCCTGAGCGAGGATTGAATTCAGAGGCACGGTTTGCAGCCTGGAATCCAGAGTGGGTTTTTTACTGCGCTTCTTTCGGGCTTTTCCTTCCTACGGAGACTGCTCTGGACAGAGATTTCTGCATCCAGTAATTCTTTGGGAGCCCTCCGTGACTGCCTGCCCGCTTTTTTAATGGGGAAAATCTCATGGAATGCTTCCCCAGATAATTTTGTTCGTTCTTCTTGTGTGTTGCAGTGCCTAAACCCGCTTAATAGGTAACAGTTTGAGATCTTTTTTTCTGCTGTGGCCTTGGTATAATTTGCCCTGATAATTGCTTTAGAGGGTTACAGATGGCAAACATGTCTGGCTGTAAGTACAGACCACTTAGAACAAGGTTGGACTTGATCTTGGAGGTCTTTTCCCTCCTGAATTCTCTGTGATTTTCACGGGGATGCAAACGCTGCCTGCTGCGTATCCTTGGTGCTTGGGGTAGGGCAGGGCGTGTTGATCAGGCTCAGCTGTAATGCTGGGCAGGGTTAATGAAAATCAGCTCACAAGAAGCCCCTGGGCAGCAATTCCTCCAGTGGAGGCAGCATTTACGGGGCCTGGAGGCAGCCCTGGAAGCAGGGATGCAAGGGCTTTGTGGAGGAGGGAAATTTGAGCCTGGGCGAGGTGAGGTTTTCAGTTTGTATCCTCTGCTGTCCAGCTTTTCAAAAAAACTTTTTTTTTTTTTAACGTAAACAGTTGCTTTCTTCTGTAAAAACAGTAAGCTCGTGCTCAGCCTTTAATTTGGTAATGCAGTCAGGCAAGGTGATCCTGCTTAAAACTGCTGGGAGCCTTTTCTTAGCCTCCTGTGGATCCTGTAGGTGCTGCCAGAGGGAAGGGATGATGTGGATGTGATCCCCCTGCTCCTTTAGGCTCCCTGGTAAGCTGTGGTCCCGGTTAACTGGCCAGTCCCAAAAGATAGGTAAATATTCTGCCCTTGCCCCAGAGGCTGGCTCCGAGGCAGATAAGGGGGGGCTGGTTGTCCTGAGATATTCATCTTACGGTCTGAATAAGAGCAAAATGAGTCGGACAATAGGGATTATCTGGAATCCATATTCTGTGCTTTTTTTCTTTGAAGGCACAGGATGAGTGGAGCTCGGAGCAAGCTGGTCTGGTGGAAGGTGTCCCCGCCCATGGCAGGGGTTTTGGCAATAGATGATCTTTTAAAATCTTTTCCAACCCAAACTAGTCTATGATTTTTAATAACTGGAAATTATTAAACTGGAAGTGTGTTTTTTAAATAAATAAGCAGGAGCTGCTGGAAGTGTTCATCCTGCTTTTATTTAATGGTGAATATTCTGCTGCATGTCCAGGTGTATCTTGTCAGCTCCTCCTCTGTGGTCTCCCCATCTCCCTGCCCTGGTGGTAATTTGCATCACGAGGTGGAACAGCACCTTTTCAAGGCTGATTAATGTTGGTGTGAGTCAGCAGGGACCTGAGTGGTGGGTGGTTCTCAGCCCACCAGGAAACACTTCCAGAGCTGATAAAGGTGAGGTGTTAGTTGGAGCCAGCTGGGATGGCGTTACCTCTGCCTTCCATTCAGTGGTCTGGAGACCTGGATTTCAGGTGTTGGGGGTCACCCAAACCACCTGGTGTAAAATGGGTTGGGCTGGCTTGGCTGCCTCTTGGTGGTATTTAGGATAAAAGCTGTTTGATTTATCCCTGAACGTGGAAAAACCTTCAGAGTTTTATGGAATGGAGAGATTTTACTGCTGGGACTGTTTTACCACCACATAGAAAGTTCTGTCCCTTCATTCTCTTGCACGTATGGATGATAACCATGTGCTTAATCTGAAGATTTCTGTGTTAAACCAGCTTTGGATTTCCCTAAAGAGAACACTCCCAGCAGGAAGCACCTCACTTTCACAGCTCTGCTCTCCATCAGGTACAGCTTGATGCCATTTTGCTAATCCTGGGGTTAGATGTCTTGAGCAGTCAAGAGAGAGAAATGTGGAATGTGGTGGGAACAATGTGACAGGCATCAAGTGGGACCAAGCTGCAAGTGGAGACTTGTTGGCCTGGTAGAAAAGCAGTGAACTTGCACCGGGGCAGGGAGAGTCTCATATTCGGTACCTCTGGGAACGTTTTCCCAGAGCAGGGTGAAGGCAGTCACTTTGGGAATGTTTGTTTTTCCTTGAATTTCAAACCCATGCCTGTCGCTGTTAAGTTCAGGCTTTTCTCTTACAAATAGTGTGATTTGTTGACAGTGTGACCTGCGGGATGGTAAAACCCCCATCACTGCTGTGAATTAAGCGGAGAGGTCAGCAAAGGCAATTAAAAATGTGCCAGGTTTATTAAAATATCTATTGAAATTGCCCCATTCCTTGAAGTATTCCAGGCTGGATGGGGCTTGGAGCAACCTGGTCTGGTGGAAGGTGTCCCTGCCTGTGGGAGACCTTTTGAGATGGTTTTTGTAGGTCCCTGCCAACCCAACCCATTCTGGGATTCTGTGGTGGCTGTCAAAATTCACTGGCTCCTCGGCAGGGAAGGAAACCCTTGGTCCTGGAGAAGGAATTCCAGTATTGTTGGGATGGGATTTAGCTTATGCAGATGCCCTGTGGCATTTCAAATAAATTTAAGGAAAAAAAAGCCCCTTCCTAGACAGAGCTTTTGATGATGCTACAGGAGTAGTCAGGCTCTGGTTTCCTTGCACAGCCTCCATAAAAAATGCTGGAAGGACCAAGCACTAAAAATACATCCTTAACCCCCCAGCAGTGGCTTGTGTTGGCCTTCCTGGAGGAACGAATCCCTTTAATTAGTAAGACAGCGAAGTTTATTTTGGGGTTTGCTTTGTTTTCATTCCGGGATGTGAACTCTTCTGCACTGCAGCTTAAAAAAAAAAAAAAAACACAAAAATAAATAGAGAATGCTGCAGCTCTGGCGGGGTCTGCTCCAGCTGCTGGCAGCAGCTGCAGCCTGCACCGCGCTCGTCCCGCCGCCCGCCTTTGCCTGGGAAAAAATAAATCCATTTAAACGGGGAGGAGGAGCCAGAAATTGTTTTGATCTGCCCCAGTAGCTGCCTTGCTGTGCTTCCCACATGTTGTCTGTGTGTGTGTGATCCTAAGGACAGCTCGGGCAGCAGCGGTGGGGAAGGGGCCGAGCTGGTCCCTCTGGGTTCTGGCAGGGTGCATTCAGTGTCCCACCTTCTGCCGCTGCTTTTGGGCTGGTTTCTTGAGATTTGGAGACCGTGGCTGTTTGCTTTTGTTTCCCCATTGTCCTGCTTCCAAGTGGCTGCGTTTGATTACGGGTTTAAGGCTGCACTTGATGGTGTTAATTATTTTCTGAAGAGTGTGTGCTGGTGGTGGTGCTGGAGTAGAGGCTGACACCCTTCTTGTTGGCTTTGAACTGCATTTAGAGCTTTATGTGGGGTTTTTGGCACTTTTTTTTTTTTTCCTGCTAAACATGAAAAGAATTTTTTATAATACGTTTCAGTGGCTGATGGGGTCGAGTGTACCTGAGGAAGTGGCACGGAGGTGACAAAGAATATAAACTGGCCCCCAGCTTTCCTTTCTCAGCTCATATAAAGGCAGTAGGAGGCTATAGGGTTAGAAGGGAACAGAATTTGAAGGGAGAGGTTTTTTTTTAAGTGTTTGGGTGCAGGGGTTTAGCAAGGACTCCGTCCACAGCGTGGTTTGCTGGAGCACGTTATAGGTCAGGACGCAGCAAGAGGGCTTGTGCAAAAATAGCTCATTTTTTCCCAAATTATCCTTTAATAGGGCTCATTTGCATGTTGTAGAATAGCAAGTGTGAAAAGCGTGAGAGCCAGGACTGTAAGGACAGAGGTGTTTGGCCTCTTGGATGAACAAAATTGGTTTCTGATTGCTGAGCTGTGCACGGGCTCCTTTAAAGATATCATTTCTAGTGCTTTGAGTTTAAGGTCCGTGCCTGAGGTGATGGGAACCTGCTGAAGCTTGGAAAACACACTGGAGTTTCTTGGCTTCACCCAGGAAACCCAAATAAGAACGAGGCCAGAGGGCAGGATTTCTGCAAGGACCCACGACAGTCTGATTCCTGGATGAGTGGGTTTTTTTAAAAAAAAGTCATATTACCCGTTCTAGCAAAGTCAAGATTCAGCTTCATAAGCCTCCACTGGAGAAGGATTAACAACTGGCTCTTTGCCATGGTTCTGTGCTGATTTAGATCTCAGGCCCTGCTGTAATTCTTCGGGTGCTGGAGGGATGGAGGGTGAGGTGGGAGGGGAGGAGAAGCTGAAGGAGCGATAGGGAACGGACCTTGGCATCCCGGTCGTTCTTCTTTCTTCTGGCTGCCTGCAAACCTCAGCTTTATCTGCGAGGGAGAGCTGAAAGAGGCTCTGTGTTACAGTCCTCGAGTCTGAGGTTCACGTCAGCTATGTTTGGAGTTTCCAGAATAAATACTTGGTACTCACATCGGTCCCACGTTTTCCCAAATGCCTGGTGGCAGCAGGTGCTTTTTAAATAGGAAGCTGTGGGAGGAAACGCTTTCCTAATGGAGCATTTAGTCACATATTATCTTTTCTAACTGTTTTTAAACAGTTCTCAGGCAAAAAGTGCTGGCAGACCCGAGCCCTGCCCTGCTCGCTTGGCTTTCAGCTTCGGGATCCATCCCTGGCTCAGCTGTGCCGAGTCCCAGGTTTTTAGTGCTGCTCCCATGGATCTGGGCTGGTTTCGTGTTTTGGTGGCTCTGCAGCAGGGTCATGAAAGGGAGCAAGTGGGTATCAGCCTTACTGCAGGGAGATGAGAGCTGACTGGGCAGCTGAAGCACCTGAGGTGAGCCCGTGCTGCCGGAGCGGGGTTCCCGAGAGGAGGGAGACAGGACAGGGAGAGCATCCAGGGATGTCCTGGGAAGCTTTATGGGACCATCTCCTCACCCCATGAGGTCACAGAGACACTCTCACCCACGCAGACCACGTGTTCCCCAGCCCGGTTTGCTGCTTTGGGTTCTCCACGTCGGCTCTTAGGAAATCAGCCTTTTTCTCTCCGTGGATCTCTGTGCAACTGAAAAGAAAATGGGCCCCCTCTGCAGTGTTTCCTTGTTGCTGTAACCAAGGCTTTTGTGCTGGTTCCAGCTCAGCATTAATTCCCTTTGAGACCGTGCCTTGGATTGCATTAACTTCTTTTTTTTTTTTGACATTTGACAAAAGCTTTGTTTAAACAAGTCAGATGTACATCAGGCTAATAAATATAAACCCCATCAGATTATTCCTGCTGTGCCGTTCTCTGGAGAACAGTGTCTCATTTGTGTATTTTCCACTAATCAGCTCCAAATCTTGCATGGGTGATATCAAGTCGGGGAAAGTGGATTTAGGATCGCATATGGTACAGTCAGGGAAAAAGAGGCTCTGTTTTGACAACCGGCATAGCAATCTGGGAGACATGACTCCAGTTCTAAAAAATGTTTGCAGAAATGTGTTGCATAAACAAGTCATCATTTCCCTGGTGGAGAGGGGAAATGTTTTTCTAGATGTACTTCTGTGCAAAGCCGCTGGACCCGTTTTCCGTGGCCTCAGTTAAAAGCTCTGAAAAAGGTCAATCCGAAGGGTCAGCTGACGTCAGAGCAGGGATTCGGGTTGACGAGGAAGGAGGTTGGTTTGGAAGTGCCTCAACCTGTGTGCTGCGGGTTTTGGCACGTGGGTGCTGTGACCGCACCGGCTGGCCCGGGGCTGCAGAAGAGTAAAGACTCCTCCATGGCACCATCACTCCTTCGCAGGCTCCTCGAGAGGGGAGGAGCCAAATCCCATTTTGGGGATGGGAATAGTGTAGGCTCAGCGGAGTTACGGGCTCCCACCCATTAAACCACGTTGACTTCATCGTGGCTGCCTGGGTGTGACGAGGGGCAGAGTTTGCCTCTGTCCGCGTTAATCACGCTCCGTGTGCGGCCACCGAGCTGGAACTGAGAGTAAGGACTGTAGGTGGGTGGGTGAATGAGGTGTTGGGAAAGGGCAGGCTTGGCTTTTATGGGGAAAATCAGAGCTCGCGTTTACCCGAGTTCTGTAGGGGAGGACAAAGGAAATCTGTTCCTTTTGGTTGCTCTCGCTAAAGACTTGAGCCATCAGGTGAGAGAGACGGTCCTCTTGTGCATAAAACTTTTTAAAAAGTAGGAAATCATGTTGAGGAATAAATTATTGATTTTTTTTCCTGTTGGAAAGACCCAGCAGCAAATCCTGGAGGAATCTGCTGCAGCCTCTTCAGGTTAAGATCCCGATGAATGCTCGGGGAAAGCTAAAACCAGGAGCTGCTTGTGCAGAGCTACAGAAGAACCTTGTGCTGGTTAGCCACGGGCATCCTGGTGGGTGGAACGTGCTGTGGATCAGTTTTTGGGGAGAGGACAGTCCTGACTCGTGTGGCGCAGCTCCAGATGGGCCGTAAGCCTCGGCAGAGATCCTGGCATGTGGAAGAGCTTTGTGGAAATGCCAGCTGAAAGTGCTCTGCAGGCCTCAGAGCAAGCTGAGTGCAGGGGTCTGGTTGGCAAGGTGGTGATCCAAGGTTGGACTCTGGATGGTCCTAGAGATCTTTTCCAACCTGGTTGATTCTGTCTCCATTAAAAGGGCCTCCCCTGGCCATCTCTGGAGGCTTTGAGGGGTTGGTGGTGGACCTTGTGCCTGGAAATAAGGACAGGAGAGTAAAAGGGTGGTGACTTTGGTCCGGGCAAGAGCAACCACCCCAGAGCAGTGGGATCAGCAGGAGAGAGGACGGGGAGGCAAAGATGGAGTCACTCCTGTCCGTCCCTTCTTCCTTCACGATTAAGAAGCCTCTTGTGAAACTGGTAAGAGGCAGATGAAAACCCAGCGCCGTGGTTTTCCCTTTTGTTACAATCCCAAAGACAATGGAGCTGTGAGTCCCTGTAGGACCTCGGCAGGGTCCTTAGCAGAGGTGCACAGCTGTGGGCACCACACTGCGGGGGTTGTGTTTATGGGAAGGGGCTGCTGCTGTCTGAGCTGCTTGTTCACAGAATCCCGGGATGGTTTGGGCTGGAAGGGACCTTAAAGCCTGTCCCATCCATGGGCAGGGACACCTTCCACTGTCCCAGGCTGCTCCCAGCCCCAGTGTCCAGCCTGGCCTGGGACACTGCCAGGGATCCAGGGGCAGCCACAGCTGCTCTGGGCACCNATTTTCTTCTCTGCCAAGCAGTCACCAAGTTCCCCTTGCTAATTTGTTGCCATTTTTTTGAGGTGCAGCCATTCTTACCTATCTGAAAAGCTAAAAGTCTTTTCAGCCTGCCCAGCAAAGCCTCTCAGTCTTTTTTTTTGTTTTTAATCTCTATTGTGACTTTCTTCTTGTGAGATAAATCTGTTTCTATATTCTTTCAAAATGCTTTTTTCCCCCCACTTCATCTTTTTTAATTTATCCTTTGACATTGATTCTTCTTCTGCCAACTGGAGAAGCTGTCCCTTTTCATCTTTGATGCTTCTCAGGGAGGTTCCTCATTAATATTCATATTTGAATAAGAAAGGCTAATTCCTCGTTTGTGTCTGTAGTCAGGAAAGGCAGCCCGGGCTATGATTTTTTTTTTTGAAGCATCTCATTTGGAGTACTTTGGAATCCTTGCTGGGACGTGGGTTTAGTTGTGGATTTCCCCTCCTGCTGTCTTGAGCGTGACTTGAACAGCTCCAGACCTTCCCTCCAGATTTTCACGGAGTTCCCTGTGGGATCACCTTTCCTGTGCTGGCACTGCCCTTCCCTTGAGCCAGGAGATGGGGGAACACAAACCTCACCCCTGACACTGACCTGCTTTTAGGGCAGACCCAACAAAAAAAGGCATTTACCAAACATTCCATCTCCAGTGCCTTCTTTTTCTTCCCGGAGTCCGCTGCTGCCGTGGTTCCGTGTTTAGCTGAATTTCTGTGGGGCTTTGGCACTTGGGAAATACTGTTGATTGCCTGGGAAAAAAAAAAGAAAATGAAAGCTGTTACTCCAAAGCACTGCAGAGATGATCATTTCCTTTCCTGGTTTTATTGGAGCAGGGAGCAGCTTTACTACAGCGACGCTTTCATTTTCTCTTTGTCTGCTTTTTCTATTCCTTGCAGCCTCTTGGCGGGGTTGTCACTGCCCTGTTGGAAAAGGGGCTGGCCCAGACTTCCAGTGCCACATTTCCCTGAGGGATGTGGATGAGTATTTGGAAATGTGGGTTTGGTTGGAATTGAGTTGTAATTCCTGGCAGGCCTCACTCAGAGCATCCCTCGCTGATGTGCTCTGTGCTTCTCCCACGGTGGAGTTGTCTCGGGACAAAACTGTGGTTTCATCTGGGGGATTTTAATTTCTCTTATGCTAATTGCCTGTGCCGGCTCCAGAACCCACCCCACTGGCAAAATGCAGGGAATGGCAAGTTTTCCTTGTTAAGTATGTCATGTATTTTTCCTTATAAACAGCTTACAGCCAAAATACCTGCTCTGTTCTGGTTTTAGGATTTTGTTTTGCGGGGTGGGGAGGGCTAGGAGTAGTCAGGGTCGGAGCTACATTATATTTGAGGGCAGAACAAATAATTTGGTGGCGTTGGATGTTAAAACGTCGAGCGTGAGACTGGGTTGGGGGATATATTTGGATAGGTTATGCATCCTTCCTTTTGTAGGAAGCACGGGGTTATCCCTCAGGAGACAACATCTCTGCAGGCACCTGAAAGCTGTGTTGGGTGGCTGCAGACGTGAGAGAGAAAGGGGCAACATCGACAGCAGCAAAAAAAAACTTTTCCATTTCAACCATTTGGAAATGGAAGACAAAACCCAAATCCTGAGGGTGAGAGCCACGCGCTCTGGAATTCCCAAGGCCAGAGGGGTATTTTTGGGAAAGGCTGGCTTGCCGGCTGGGGAGCTCGTGCAGCTCTTTGCATCCCTGGTCCTCCTTTTGTTTCCATGGCAGCACAAAGGATAACGCTGCTGCTGCAGCTGCCAGCTGCTGCTGGAAGAGAGATTACAGCTTTGACCTAAATCTCTCTTTAATACAGTTCTCAGTTACAGGGAGAGGTTTTTTCAGATGTCGGAGATACAGGAGGCTCTGATGAGCGTGGGCTCGGATTCCCGGTGCCTCAACTGCTCTCAGCTCAGCCTCTTTTTCCTGTTTAAAATTAGGAATTGGGTCTGGCCAGCGAGAAATCTGTCCAGTATCAAACATTTACGTTGGAACTGGGTGAGCTCGTGGGGTTTTATCCATCCTGACAGCGCTGGCGGGGATGGGTGGAGTCTGGCAGCTCGTGAAATCCCTCTGGTTTTCGGGCTGGAATGGAAGTGCTCCGTGGCACTTTGGTGGCTTCTTCTGCAGCGTGTGTATTAATGCTGTCAGTGATGTGTAAATACGGCGTGGTGCAGGGCTGGGATGGGGTGGGATGGGATTCCCAGAGCCTGGCTGGAGGAGGACAGGGACTGCAGGAGCTGCAGTGCTGCTTCTTGCTTGAACTGCCCGAGAATCATCAATGACACATCTGCAGTTCAGGAAGGCAAAAAAAGGACTATTTGGAGCTGGGTGGTTGCAGCAGTAATTCCTCACTGGCATTCAGTTGAAAGCCATAGAAGCTGTGATTCTATCACACTGAGGAGGGAGGAAATAAACCCTTAAATCATCCTGGTGCTGCTGTGGGTGGTTTTCTAAAGGTTTTTATTTGTTACTGCTTCGTAGTTACTGTTTGGCTTAATGGAACAGAGTGAATAAGCAGAGAGGACCCATATGAAAAAATGATTTTTAAAAAACCCAACACAATAGGTATAAAAATTCCTGGAATTCCAGGGTGATTTGTGTTGGGAGGGACCTTAAACTCTGGCCAGTTCCACCCCCTGCCACAGGAAGGGACACCTTCCACTAGACCAGGTTGCTCAGAGCCCCATAAAATATATAAAAAGAGCCTTTTGAAACATGACACGGTCTTCCAGATAATATTTTATGCAAAGCTTAGAAATCAACATGTCAGGATGGTTTTCTGCTATTTTCTCTTGGAACTGAGGCAGTGCTTTGACTTAAAGTGCCGGGGGCTGGGTTGGAGAGGACGTGCTGTGAGATTGCCCCTCCTGAAAAATGCATGTTTTGGGAGGATCACAAGTCTCAACCCAAAAGCTGCACGTTTTCCCTCTTTGCTAAGAAAATCAGCACACGAGCTCTGGGAAATAGGTCCTGAAAGTGCTGCTTTGATACAGCTCCAGGAGAGAGATGTGTGGCCTCATCTGCATCCTTGTGGGCAAGCGGGAGCTTGTAGGAATATTTTCTGTACCTGTTCCACTCTGAGGTTTTTATTTCAAAGCGGAAGGAACTCTAAATGTTGCTCGTAATGCAGAAATTATTGAAGGGGAGAGCAGGGTGTGATGTGGCTGTTGGTACTTTTAACTTCATTCCCCTGTTTTTGAGGGCTCCTGTTCTTAGCAAAAAGCATCTTTAGCTAAGAGTTTCCAGAGAAATCCCTTGGCTTTTCTATATTTTACTTATTTACAGCTTTTCCTCATTTAAAAGGGACGGCAAAGTAACGCTGGGATTGCCTGAGGGAAGCTCTTGCTAAGAAGCTTTCCAAGAATCGTGAAAGATTTAAGTCTTTTCATGTCATCCTGCAGAGATATCTGCTCGCCCTTCCCTCATCACTCCTTTTGCTCAAGTTGCCACCGAGTTTCCATCTGGATCAGAGGAAGAGGAAGCTCTGAGCTTCTCAGCTCTTTGTAGTCAAGGGTGAGAGATTTGGGTGAAAAAACAAAGGGGGCAAAACAAGGTTAGTGGATCAAGGGCCAATGCTGCGGTCATATTTGGGCTGCTCAGGCCCTCCTAAAATATTAATGAGTTAATGAATGCAGACAGACTGCATGGGCTGGTGGGGATTTTTTCCAAAGGGTGGAGAGGGTGGTGTAAATCGGATTTGCCCCAGTTAGAACCCTTTTCTCTGAGGTCCCATTAGCTGCCTCGTTGCTGTTGCCCGTGGCAGGAAATGGAGTTAATTTAGGCGAGGGTCTCCAGTGTAAAAAGCCAAGGATGGGATGAGCCAGACTGCTGGGCAGTGAGCAGACAGGCCCTAGATTGTGGTTATTGCTGTAATGGCTGTGAAACATCTCCAGTTTTCGTGTGAGCTCCCACCCCTCTTCTGAACCACGGGTGGTGGGATTGGCCTCGGCCCTGTGTTCCCTCATTACCATTATTTTGCTAATATTTGTTCAGATTTTAGTTCCTGGATTTGAAGAAGGAGGTTTTTCCGCTGGAAAATTCTCAGTGGGGCTTTTATAATGTGTTGAAACAGTCAAAACCTCCTTGGAATCAGCTGTGCCATGGAGAGCACAGACCTGGGCAAGAATGGCCATCAAACCCTGGGATGTCACCTCAGTGTGGCTGCCCCCGTATCCCTGGAAGTGTCCAGGGCTGGGCTGGATGGGGCTTGGAGCACCCTGGGATGGTGGAGGGTGTCCCTGCCCCGTGGCCTTGGGGTGGGATGAGATGGGCTCGAAGGTCTTTCCAAACCATCCTGGGATTCATGTGGTGGAACCGAAGTCTACATCTCATTCTTAATGCTGGAATTGAGACAGAAGGTTCCTCTGGGTGGGGCTGAGTTGCTAAACTGAGGTTCTAAAATAGCCAAGGGTCCTGTTTGAATTTATGCTTAAGTGTAGTGGTAGAAATAAAAACAGAAGAAATGAGGCGGGGGGGGAAAAGAAGACTTCTGTAGTGACAAAACAAACCTTGTGAAGGAAATGCAGCTTAAACCATCTTGTCGGTGCACGTTCTAAAAAGCCACGAGTGACACCACGAATATTTGAAGCTTTTGATCAGCGGGGCAGAAACGAGGCGAGCAGCACAGACAACTGTGATTTAATTATTGACAGAAGCCCTTCCTCGCATGCGTGGAGCCCGTGGTGGGGGCGTGAAGGTTGAGTTCCCTGGAATTCCAGGGCCGGGCAGTAATGCAAACAAGACCCCAGTTGATCAGCTCCGTACATGTGGTTCTGTTTATTATGCAAATCTCTTCCAATATGTTGAAATGAACACGTGGTGGCGGGGGGGGNNNNTGTGTCTGTCTGGCCTAAGAGAGCAGCTAAGGAGCTACAAGAAACTTCAGAGTCACACACCGGGCAATACAGGATTTGAAAAATATAAAAAGTTAAAACCTGAGGCATCACCTCCACGCCCATCCCAGGGATGGCACACGAAGCTCACGTTGCTGGAGAGTCCAGGTGCTGTTCATGCCATGTTCTGTGTTTTAGCTGTTGTTGTTCCTTCTAAACCTGCCAGCGAAAGGGATGCTGAGGAGGAATCTCACAGATCCCCTACTCGAAATTTGTTGGGTTTATGGGTTTTAAAAGACACTGGAAGACCTTATGTAAATCCATTGCAGATTGAGGATAATAGAAGTGGGAAATTTTAGTTGAAATTAGTTGGGTTGAGGTCAAGCTTTTTCTTTCCCCCTCTCCTTTTTAACAGGCATATTTTGGCAATA
>VYZQ01019318.1:214-23073 GCA_013400655.1 Mystacornis crossleyi
AATGTAACACTTTTCATCTTCAGGGAAAAGAAAAAAAAAAAAAAAAAAAACCCCAAACAAACCAAAAAACCAAACTACCACCTATTTCCAGTTCTTCCACTTGGCAACCTGCAACTCTGCCCATGAAACACCACCTTTTCAGACTTAAAAAACTGCAAGTAAATGACTCCAAGGCTGTGAGGCAGGGAAATGTATTTATGATAATTGTTCCTTTCATTTTCCAGGTTTCAGTGCGAGTGAGCAAACTCTTGCCCAGTCCCTACGTGATCTGTATAAGCACATCAGGTTTACTCTCTGGGGAGTTGATTAATGCAGCATCAAGGGATGATTTGCTGGCTTATGTCACTGGGACTAGATTTAAATTGTGGGAGATCGCCGCTTTTGACCCATGGGTGGTCTATATAAACACACAGGTATCTGTAGGAAGTATCTGTAAACACACAAATATCTGTGTGATTTGGTGAAGGAACAGAATTGGTGAGCTTTGACTGGAACAGGAAGGAACAGAAGAATTAAAATTTTTGGAACAAAAAATCACAGACTCAGGACCTCTCTTTAATTAAGCTTCATTTGGAAGCTTATAGGAGACATCAGTCTCAGACAGGCAAAGAGAAGATGAAGAATGTTCTCCTCGTGACCTGGAGGCAAAGCAGGGCACATGCCCATGCATCTTCCCTTCTCTCTTGGTGCACAGCTCGGTGGGACTCTAACTTGCTTTATTGTCAGTGCTTTTCAAAAGGATGTCTTGTTGTCTCTTTTTTTTTTGTCTTTTCCTGACAATTATGCCTCTCCCTTTAGACAAGAGAAAGAAGTATTGTCTTTTCCCCTGAACCGAACCTCTAGACTTAGTTTTCTTCCCTCAATTTACTAATTATAACAAATGACTGTAACTGCTCTTTTGGTCAGCCTCGCCCTGGTCAGTTCGTGCTAGAAAACAGAACAAATTCTATGCATTCCAGTCAGGGTAATAGGCAGAAGAACTAAATTGTACAAATTGCTATCAGATGGCATCTTGGGCTCAATTTTCACCAGACTACTTAAAAATCTACCTAACTTGATTTTTGTTAGACTTTGTAGCATTTATATGTCCTCATTTTTTTCAAATATGTAGGAGTTAAAAACCTGATGAAAAAGCAGTTTGCGTAAATTCATGTTACCTCCAATATCATTACTGTCTACACAAAGCTTAAATATTTGACTTTTGAAACTGATTTTTGCAGATAAAGCAAAGAGCTGCTGGAGAAAGTTTGGCTCTGGGATAGCCTGCCCACTGAAACCTGCTGTGTTGTGGCCTGACTCTTTTCCTGCGGGAAAGCTGTGCAGTTCCCTCACTGGGTGCTTCCAGAGCTGCCCAGGAGGGTGACACTAGATTTCCTGGGATGGGAGCTCTGAGCTGCCCAACTCTCTACACACCTGATCCCCTTCTGTTAAGCTCCTCCAGAGCCCTCGCAGTGTGTAAGGTGTCTCTGAGGTGGCTTTTTATTAGAGCAGAATCTTGAAAAGAAACAGCTGTAGGGAAAAAAGTCATAAAATTAATTCCCAGTCCTAACTAGCTGGTCATGTTTCTCATCTTCTCATATCCACATGGAAAAGATGAAGGGGGAGTTTGGTTCCAGGGATGCAAGGAGTTTACAGCCTGTATGTGCAGGAAGCTGGGAGAGCGTTCCCAGCAGCATGGCATGTTGTGTTTAATGCTGTGATGGGGATTTTATTAATGGGATTTTGTGAAAAATGCTGTATGCTGAGACACATTAGAACAATAATCGGAGTTTGCTCAGATTTGCTTTTCAGGCCATATTTTTGAATTCCACACTACCCAATAGCTCCATATCCTTGGTAACTTTTGCCAGTGGGTAGAAATTGCCATGTATTAATACCTCACGGGTTTCCTAACTCCACCTGGGAGCTGAAGCATAAGAATAAAAAAAAATATCTGTGAGGTTTATCTTGTCTGCACCAAAAGGTAAAAATATCCCAAAAAAATAAAAAAGCAGAGATTTATTCAATGACATGATCTGAAGCAGCAGTGTCAATCTTTTCCGTGAATTTCCTTGCCCTGAGGATTTCAATCTAATGTGTAATGTTATTAAAATCAGCTAGTTTTGTGTTTTCATTTTTTATCTTGTTCCTTTTATCAATTTATTTTTTGATTATCAGATACTTTCTAGTGGGTACACATACGAAGACTTTATAAAATAAATGTTTTACTTTGGTGGATACACATAAAAAGACTTTATAAAATAAATGTTTCAGTGGGGGAGTACAGCTTAAGGACACTTCTCTGGTAGTTTAAATAATTGAAGAGTTTCAGGGTCTTTGTGAATTGGTCTGTAAAAATACATTATTTTCTCACTTGTTATAGTGAAGATGTTTAAAAACAATATGCAGGCAGTATTGGTGGAATAGTAAAGTCCAGTTTTTTGTCCATATAAGCATCTAGTAAGAAAGAAACAGTGCTTCCGGAGTGGCTTTATTAATTGCTGTAGCAGCATGCAATGGAAGAGTTAGTGTCTTTGTATGTAGGATTATATTCATAACTTCGGAGCTTGGGTGCATCTCTAATTTTGCTGAATATTGTTTTCTCTTTGTCCTGTGCTGTGCACATCACATTCAGCAGCCTTTGCTGCCGTTCATCTCTCATCCCGGTCACAAGCAGCTCTGTGGGCAGTATGTACAATTTGGACATATTTGGGGGTGTCTGAGGTGATTGTTTGCCTGTCATTGCTGCTCTCTGTGGTAGCAGTAGGGTTCCTGCATGAAGGCTCCCTGTCCAAAGCAGGGCTTGCATCATTTTAAGCTCAGAGAAGTCGGCTGTGTGTTTATTTACTCGTGTGCAGAATGGTCTCGTGCTCTAACAAGCAGCCATCAGCCAGGGAGTCGGATACTATCGACTGTACCCCCCGAGTGTGTTTGATTCACCTCCCCACATCCTGGGCATGTATAGATTTACCATCAGTTTATCTTCAGAAGTTAATGCAGAGTAATTATTCCCCTCCTGGAACCAGTAGCTGTGTGTCCCTCACCACAAAGACGTCGCAGTCGTTGGGGACTCTGCTTCTTAACTCCTGCTCAGACATTTGGATGTGCCCTTTTCTCTCACAGGAGTGTGTGAGGGGGTCAATTAAACTGTCTAAATTTGGCTTAATTGGTCCTTTGACACTGATGGAAGCATTTGAATTACTGATGAACTGAAGTGGAATATAAATGTAGCAACACTCAGTTATGTTTTCATCATCTTGGACATTGCACATAGTTTTGGTAAGGATGGATTCTTTTGGAGTAGTTCACTCTGTATTTCTTAGACATTTAAGATGAAGAAAGATTCAGAAGTAATTGCAGGATAATTCTAATAGAAAGGCATTTTCATTCTGTATAACTAAAGAATTGGTACAGTTTTTCTCAGAGGTTCTTTGTACCAAAGGCATTAGCGGTTTGACTTTAAATAGCACATGAGAAACACCTGGAAATTATATTTATATATGCTTGGAAATTGTGTCAGTGTTCCTATGTGTAGAGAAATAGAATGAGATTCTGTTTCATTTAAATGTTTAAAATAATAGATTTATAAAGAAAGAAAATCTGGTACTATTTTCATTCTCTCGTCAAATAAATGACAGCTATGGGATTACTTGCATATATGAGCTAAAACTGGTGTCAAACACTTTGATCAGAGTCTAAAAATGTAGCTTTTATGGAAGAACCTATACCCTTGCAGGATAAATTTTGCAGCGTAATAGGTACTAAGCTTTGTAAGTTGGTCTCCCCAGCAGACAGTATTCACAACAAAACCCCTCTCCAGGTATTGTATCCATTTCAATCTTCCTGGCCTTAAATATAGCTGTTACTGCTACTCCAGTGTGAAGAATTACTTGTGTTATCTTTCTAATCCTAATTTGTCACCTTCTGAGTAACCCTGAATGCAGCTCTCATTCTCAGGTTTAGAAATAAATGTTGAGCTGCAATTGTGAACAGGAGGCTTGCTCTTTCCTAGAGTTTTGAGGTCTTTAAAACTCTTGGAATACCAAAGGAATGCTTGTGTGTTTATTCTAATAGTTTTTGTCTGTGTAATTTGTTTTGTTCAGGCTTTATTTTATGTAAAATGTCGGTCTTCAGAGTTTTAGCTTTCAGAGTGCTAATCTAGAGCCCTTCCACTCTGTTTTTAACCAAGTGCCACAAATGCTGTCCCTCCCCACATAACTGATAAGGTCATTTACTGTAGAGGTGTGTTTGTTGGTCTGTCTGGTGCATTCACCTGCAGAGTACCAGCAGGTGGTTGAACACACCACACAGACCTAAAGCTCCTCTCCTGCTTCCATTGTTTCCTCTCTGTTTTGGCCTCATGGCCCCTCTTTATTTCACTGGCAGGAGCCCTATGCCCCAGCAGAACCATCCACTTTAGGATGTCAGGGAAAGGCACTCGGAATGAAGAGAGTGTGGAGAAACAACATAGCTGGATGTGTGGATTGTTACCTCTGGGCTTAACCTGTGCTCAGGCTGTTCCTGCACCATCCCCGAGCAAGATCAAGGACCCCTGACAGCTGAGCACAGTCTACTGCACTTCCAGGAAAATACTGCACGAGGGGGAAACACGTCTAAAATAGTGAAATGCTATCTAAAGCCACGGTGGATATGAAAGAAGCTGTGTTTATAAACAGTTCATCTTTTAGCTTGTCTGACACTGCTATCAGAAAAAAAAAAATCCCTTTTTAACCTCTATTCTGAATCACTGAAGAGCACTTAAATGATAGTTGGGTTGTTCAGAAAATAACCACAGCATGCTGGTGGCACCACAGCTGGATTTATTTTGTTTTATCCCTTCTCTACTGTTTTGCTAACATAGTTTTTAGTCATTTCTCTATTGAGGTTATGGCATCTGAGGTCAGCTATCAGTACATGCCTTTTCCCCCCCTTTTATTCACTCATCTGTCCTGGAACATCCTGTTTCCTGCTGTGTAAGAATGTTATCTTCCCACTCTGGTTTCAAGTAGGGCCTGTTTGAGTGTGTCAAAGCAAGATGCTGCTGTCTCTGTCGCCACACTCCACTGTCTAAACATCTTATGGGTTCATAAAGAAAGAATTTCCATTCAGAAAGATTTTATGCTCATCACTTTTTGGATATACTTTTGATTCTTGCTTAAGAATTTTGTAAGTCTGTTAATGCAGGTAGCTGACAGATTTTGCCATAGTTACTAAAGGCATACGGAAGGGTTTATTTGACACTGGGCATTTGTAAGAAGATGGACCCAAGCATTTAAAATGGTGTTTGTCTAAATATCTCAGTCCTTGGACCTGGAAAATGCAAGATGTAACTCTTAGGCATGGGATGGGAGAAAGTTATTACTTGTCCTTTCATGTTGCACAGGGCTTGCAAAACTCATACCACCTTTCCTCCATAACATTATGAGCCGCACGAGGAATTGGAATGTGACCACATTAAACATTATGGAGAAGGGACTTGACTTTGAAATCTCTACTGCTGATAGGAGTCCTGGGAGAAAGAGATTATATCCTGCCTCAGATCAGTGTTTCAGATACAGAATTTATTGTTCCCTTTGATTTTTAGTAAATTAAATCAGGGACTTGTTTGCTTTATTTACTCAATGGTAAACTGCCTTACTCCCTCCCCAGTTGTTATTGCTGTCATTTATTGTGGATGGTTCTCCAGTGCTAAATGAAGTGTAAGCGTAGGAAGTCTTCACAAAATCTGGTTTATTTTCTCCTTCATCGACCAAACACAAGTGTCTAGGACTGCTTTTGTTACTGCTTGATATGCTTTTTTCTTCATTAGATAATTACATATGTTCGAGTAGGCTTTTGTTTTTCCTTTGATAGTATAATTTCCTCTTTTTGCATAGAGAGGCTATTAAAAAGGTAGTTAAATAACAGGTGAACATGCTGAATAGAGTGATTGACTGCAGGTCATAGTGAGCAGAGATGTACTTCTAGTATTTATACTTCAAGTATATATATATACATGAAGTATATACTTCAAGTATTTATGTGCTGAAGCAAGATCCAAAATGCCATGTTCCTGTAAGAATGTATTGGAACAGAGGAGAGGAGGAGAGATCCTAAGTTATGGATCTCATTAGCAGTTATTTGTACCTCTAATCTTGTTGACTGGAGAAGAGTTTTCTTGTGTATGATTATTTACTTCAGGATTGTCTTCTGCAGTATTTGTTTGAGATAACTCTTGGTGAATCAGCCTTATTTGCTTGAAAAGTGTTCATGTCTAATAAAACAATACTTGAATAACAGGACAGTAGGATTGCAATAGAAGATGTTTTGCTGGCAGCCGATACGAGAGGACAACTTCCTGAGAGTGCCAAATTTAATCTGAGTAGCACTTGATCCATATTCCTGAGAGGTAAAGCTGAATGGTGTTAAAGCAACACAGAGACTATTGTGTGCCTGAGAAAGGCAGATACACCTTGTGTTCACCCTGGACTGGAAAGGAGGCACAGGTAGTAAGGGCACAGATGGACCCACCACGTGGCAGGGCTTCTAAAGCAGCACGCAGACCAGCACTCTTGAGTTACTTGTGTCTGTTTCTGGAGCTCAGTCTCTCTTCTCAAGAGCAATAAGAAAAAAAACACATTCTGGAAGTGACTGAAAAACATTTATCAAATTTTTTATGAGCACGGGGGAAAGCTGCCTTGTTCCTGCTGCCTCCCCATTTGCCAGTTTAATTTTTGGAAGTGCTCTAGGCCTTTGCAGCTCCCTGGCTCAGAAGCATTTATAAATTGGAGAGAAGCAGAACAGGGAGGGGCTCTCCCTGTGTGTGAGAAGCCACATCTCTTTGAAAGACTGATATTTCTGTACAATAAATTGCTGGATTACATTTGCAGAGTGTTTAACACCCTGTATATGCTGACTGTGCATTACAAAACAATGTCTAAGCTGACAGATTTAGAGCCTAACAAACATATTCATGTTTAAGGGTAGACAGAAATTAGACACCTCTTTGGTGGCTGAAAGCATAAAGGCTCTTCTCCATTTCTAGGCTTTCTAGAGAGGAAAAGAGGAAGCCCATGTGTACACACCTGTAAAAAGTGTTCATTGCTGGCTCTGTGCCTTGTAGGGTAGAAGATTAAAAATACATCAGCAGCACTGTTTTACTGGAGATAGCGCACAATGAAAGGTCAGGGAGAATAAAGCTGGGAACTTCCAGCAGCCAGTTGATCTTCCTGCGCCCTAAAATATTTGCATACTGTCAAATATTATATGAAGTGACATAGCTTACCAACAAGGTGAAGAAATTATTGAAATGTACATAACACCAGAGTAGAAACCTGTGTAATGTTTTTATAGTCGTTTTCATGGTATATGTTAATTATTTAGCAGAATGAGTTCCCTGCCTAACAGAAATACTTAATTAAAGAGAAGACAAAAAAAGAAGGAGCACAGCAGTATCTTCAAAATATACTCTTGCAGATTGTTCTAAGCATATTTTTGATAGAAAAAAGTAAAAGCAGGCCCTGTGTTTTTCCTAGAGCATGTTTGGAAAAAACCACATAACCTATGTTTTAGCCTCTCTGCAGAGATCCAGGAGAGACAATTGCCAAATTGCTCTGGACAATGTCTTGTTCCACGCACACCGTTGTTCACCCTGACTGAACAAAGTGCTTTGAAATCCGTCATTAGAGGGGTGCCTCTGTTGTTTCTCAGTCTGATATCTTACTTGTTTTACACGTGCTTTTTCAGTGTCATTCCAAATGACTTCTGAGTCCCCAAAGCAGGATCTCCAATACCTCTCCTTCTGGAAAATGCATGCTCTCCTTCCTCAGAGAGCAGTAACAAAGAGACAATAATGCGCTTTCATCCAGATTTTTGATAACTCTGTTCTGCAGTGTCTGCCTTCATTTTGTTTCATTATGGTATTCATCAGAGCTCTGTGAAACTACTCAAAATGTTTCTTTGAGGTTTTTTCCCCCAAAAACTGTTTGCCATTTCATGCAATTTTACATCCCCTCAGATCCACTTTTCCGTAAGATTTGACAAAATTGCCTTCTTATTTTTTATGTCAAAAACGGGAAAATGGCAAAATCAGATTCTTTCTCTTGCTTTGGAATGAATAGATATTGGTCTAATTCTACTGGAAAGTAGTCATTCTACTGGTAACATAATTTAAATATATAAAACCCCATAAAAATTCTTAATAACTTGGAGATCCTTTGTCCTCTGGTACATCCTTTAAAATAGTATGTATTTTTTGCCTCTTTAGGAAAATATTTTTGTGTTTGAAGAGATTTTGAATCACTCTGTGGTCACACTTTTTCACTTATTCTCAGTTTGAGAATATCTAGTTCCACAAATTTTGTATAAGATAAAAATTGCAATACAGCCTGGTATATTCCAAGTTGGAGAAGGCACATTGCATATTTCCAACTAAAATACTGTAGTGGTTTGATTCGCATTTTCCCCTTTCTGTGAGATAAGAACAGGGAGGAATACAAAGCAGGCACCAAACTTTGAGGAATATAATGAAGTTTATTACTACAACTAAAAGCAAAATGGGATAAAAAGGAATTAAAGCAAATTAACCCCATTTTTCTCCAGCACCTCCTCCATCCACCTGTAATATAAAGACACAAACTTAAAATCAATTCAGCCAGTTTGCCCCTCTGTAACAGTCTTATGTCAGTCCATTGAGTGAGAGAAGTCTCTTTTGCTCAGCTATGGAACTTTTCCACAAGAACAATCTTCTCATGGCATCCACATCACAGCACGACCGCCGTCTGGGGTGGGTTTCTGTTGACGTATGAGAGTCCCCTTCCTCAACCACAGCTTTTCCACCACTGTGTTCGAGGATTCACCTTTAGCTGCAGGGGGTTTAATTTTAAGGGCAAGGACTTCCAGAAAAAACAAAAGGTCTCTTCATCTATCTCCAGGATAAACCCCCTCTCTATTGAGGGAAAACCTGTGGAAAAAAATTTTAAAGTCCTTCTGTAGGTAGCTCCTCTCATCTGAGTGGGGCCAAGGTGAGCACTCACTCTAGGCTTGCACCTTGGTTTGAAACAGTCCAGGAAAAAAGAAGAAGAGAAAAAACAAATCCAAAATCATCTTCATCTCAGCTGGAAAGCTCTTTCCCCCCCAGAAAGCTTATAATGAAATTAAAAGGGAGTTTCTATATCTGAGTCCATCACCATAGGTTTACAAAAGAGCTTTCAGCTTCTAGCATCTCCTCTCTCTCCTCTCTCTAGGCTTCAGTCCTTTCTTCTGTGTCTTTGCCTTTCCTGGGAAAGGATTGAAGGTTTCATATCTTGGAGAAAACGTACAGCACTGAGGGGGTCAGTCTTCCCATGCCAGAACCTTGAAAACTGGACCCTATCTTTCGTGAAGCGGCAGCTTTGGCTGTTGCAGCTGTTTGCAGCCGGAGCTGGGTTTGAAGTGAAGGGGGGGAGCATCTCAGCACAACCTGCCAGGCGGCAGCTTGGGGGCTGTGGCCCCCCACCCCTGGGCCTGGGGCTGTGGCCCGGCCCGGCACCCCTGGGCCTAGCAGCCGGACCCAGCCCGGCCCGCCAGGAGAGGCCCAGGCCCGCCCTGGGCTGGGGGCTGCAGGTCCGACCCCCACCCCTGGGGCCGAGGGGAGGAAGGTGAAGGCCATGGCCCCGCGGCGGAGCTGGACCATGGCCCGGCCCAGCCCCCGCCGGGCTGCACAGGTTCGAGCAGGCAGGGCCCAGCAGGGCCCGGCCGGGCCGGCCCAGGCCCCCCTCAGGGGCTGAGCGGGCCCTCTGTTAGCTCTGTCTTCGCCGGAAGAGCAAGAGAGCGATTCCCTCCTACTCCCCCTTTAAATCTGAATTCACGGAGGCATACCCCTTCTCTAAGTGGCTCAGTAGAGCTGTCGATATTCAAATTAGTTAATTGATTGGTTCTGCCCAGTTCTGGAGGAAATTACAGCACCTGTGCTGCAAACCACTTCCTCCAGAAAATAGAGCCAAAAGGAAGAAAAACCTGAAGAGCAGGAAGAGATGCCAACCCATGACAAATACTTTTCCAAGGAGTTATGCTATTAAATAATGAACATGCATACAGCACACCTTGCTGCGGAGCACTGCAATGTTTATTTTCTCTAAATCCTTTGCTCAGTTCTGCATTATTCTCTTCCGGTTTCCTGTTAATTATTTTATTTCTACCCTGATAATGAGGTGAGTCTTGTCAACACACCTGAAAACTTGATTATCTTCTCCCAGTTCTCACTGCCTCTAAAGTGCCTTAATATTCCTCTTCTAAGTTGGGATGTCTCCTCCCAGTGATGTAAAATGTCAGCCAAATGTGTGTGCTGGATGAATCCCAGGTTTAAAGTGACCACCTCAAGTATTTGTATCAGGTGCTTCAATCTTAAGTTTTAATAGATCTCACTGTCTGCTTACCTGAGCTGAACTTCCTCAGTTTGTCAGTGAGAATGTTACGGAGACAGTGTGGAAAACCTTCCTGAAGTCAAGATGGGACATGTCCACTTCTCTCCTCTTGCCTGCACTTAGGAAATGAGAGAGGTGACCTTGCAGAGAAATCTCAAGTGCCTTCTGTGACCTAGGAAATACCTCACATCTTGAATATTGATTGGAATGTTCATTAGCCCTTCCTTTGTTCCTTGAATGAATTGCATCTGGCTAATGAATGGTGTTGGTGTGTGTTTGTTTATTGAAATTGCTTCATTTCCCCCATGCAATGTTGATATTTTAAACCAAGAAATGACACTTAAAAGTCTGGCTTTAAGCCAGCCCTGAATATTTTTATAGTGTGTACAATCTGTGTGTAAACTTGAGGTGTTTTTTTAAAAAGTTGAAAAAAGGGGTTAAGAGAACGACATTTAGATCATAATTTGAGTACAGTTCTCCATAGTAAGTAGGATGAAAGGCCAGGTGAAGGTCTAACGGCTGCTTTCTATACTGTAGAACCACACTTGTGCCAAACTTTGGTCTGCATTTCTGTTAGCTTTTGCTTTTTCTCTCCATCTGTATTTTCTGTTCAGCTGCACAGAGTGCAGTGTGACTGTAGCAGCCTTTTCTGTTTCATTTACCCCTGAACGCTCACATCCAGCATGATCAGTAGGGGCGAGTTTTCTGCTCCACAGTCACAGTACATCCTAACATTAAATTTTGTGTCTTGCTGGGGTTAGCGTTACTGCATTTCCTGGTGTACAGACCGCACATTTTTCTCTTGGAAAAGGATGAGGCTGTGTTTTAAACAGGGAGCCTGGACCCCCTCAGACCTTTCCCGCTGCTCCTGCGGTGCCACCGGTGGTGTTGGGAGAGCAGCAGGAGCAGTGGCAGTGGCAGGGCTGTGATTAACAGAGCCCTGCAGCTTCACACAGGAGCAAGTGGTGCATTTATAGACTTGGGAAGGCTCACCTGTTTCTAGGCTGGCTCCAAAGTAGGCTGAGAATTGAATTGTCTTGCTTTCCCCCTACGAATGCTACTTCAATTTACAAGTGCGACAGTGGTAACCAAAGGGGGAGGAACACAGTGTACAGCATGAAGAATGTGCTGGAGGTGCTGGAACCCATTTGTGCCGTGGATCTGGAAGGTTGTCTGGAACAATGCAGTGCATGTGACAAGCCCCTTTAATGCACAGCCACTTTAGTTGTATTATTGAGTTCCTTCAGAATTTTCATGCTACTTGCCTCAAAAAAGTAGAGTTTATTTTCAGCTGAACCAGAAAGATTTTGCAGCCGTCAGACATGATATAAAAATGAAAATAATGCCACCTACATGCTTTTATAGCGTTAGAGAAAATATATTTCATAAGAAAGTAATCAAAACTGAAAAGAATTTTATAAGATACTTTGCAAATATTGTCTCTCTTAATCGTATCCCAGGCCCTGTGCACCCAGCCCAAAAATGTCCATTAGTTGAAAATTTGCCCACTTTTGTTTTATATTTAGTCTCACAGACCAATAAGTAGAGAATTATGAACTAATACCTTAAATTGAACTGAGACCAAAAAGCCCATATTTAGTTTGTATTTAACTCTTAGGCTTAAAAATACAGAATTAATATGTTCAGCATTCTTTGCATTTTGAAAAATATAGTTTATTTTAATGTTGCTTAATGAATTATTAAAATAAAATTAAACCATGTTTCAGATCGTATTTGGTGTTGTTTAATACCAAGTCAGATCCTTATCTGAAGTTTTTTGGCCAGCTGTAAAAAAAATTAGTAGGGGAGTAATGTTTCAAACCCAGAAAATGTTACAAGTTTATGAAATCTGAATGTGTTGTAGTGTAAATTCTGCAATGGTCCTTAGAGTTGAAAGCTTGAAGAATCTCAAACATGCATTGCATGAGGGCTTGAGACCAAACCCTTCCACATTTTAAATGGACAGAGATGTGTTGACTTTGGGAGATCCCAGTAAATTCTGGGAGTAGATGGGGTGGGATTTTTTTAGAAATCTTTTGGCTTTAAGAAACAACATATGGAATGATCAGAGCTACCAAGTAGCCAGCGGAATGTATGGATAGGCAAGTGATGGAGAGGAGGTGGATTGGTTTTGTTTGGTTGGATCCTTTATGAGACAAGGAAAAGTAATATGTTCTTACCCTGCGAGAGGAAAGATGGAGACTCCTCAGGCTGAGCAGGCAATTTGCATCAAAGGAGTCAATGGGATGCGTTAGCCAGGCTGATAAAAGGAGTAGATAAGGAGCATATCTTTGCTTTGTGATCTGTGATGAAAGGGGACAAGGACAGAAGAATAGCACGGTAAAAAAAGCCTGTGAGATTCTCCCGATAATAGGGGAGATGGAAGGGAAAATGTTGTTGGGTATTGTCAGGGTGTCAAAGGTGAGTCACAAAATTGGGGCATTTGTCACAGAACTAACTGGTGTGAAAAATGAGAATGGCACAAAGTAATTTTTAAATGGAGCTGTGCATGTCCATTTTGCTGGCTGAAATGAGACTTACCCTTGATTCCCTCTATCACATATTGGGGAGCTAATGCATTAATATTGGGTTCTAAGTACTGGGGGTTAGAAGGACAATGCAAGACCAAGTGATTCTAATATGACTTCCATTAGGAAGACACAACAGGAAAAAACATATTTGTAAAGAGCATAATATCTCCGCTTCAAAATATTACTCTAGTTTTTCACTAAGGAAATGTTGGGTGACTTAACGTTTAAAATCAAAACTAAGTTAAGCTTTTAGCCTCTGCTTGCCTTTAATGCCCCTGTTACTTATTTAGTCCCAAAGTTACCCATGATTGACACAAACTTGGCATGCTATCATTCTACAGTTCAAAATTGCAGGTGCTGGAAATAGGGCTATTTGCACAGAGGAAGTGAATTGCCCATAATTTTGCAATTTCCTGCTTGGATATTACGAGCTTTGTCACAGATTGTGTCCCATATCTATGCCTTGGCAGGTAGGAGTGTGAGGTTGGAATAAGTCTGGTTGCTAGGAGCTGATGTTATAAAAGTGGTTGAAAGGACTTCTTATTCCATCATCGCAACCCAATTAAGCTTTTTAATACTTCTGAGAAATCATCCTTGGATTCTTCATGTATCAAATCTTTGGCCTTTAGACAAGCCCTGCTTTTGCTTGTAGAATCACTATGATTGAATGTTGCTTTTACCTATAAGAGACAGAAAATGTGCACAGATATATTTTTGCATCTACTTGCCACTGCTTTTCTGTGGAGTCTGTTGCTCTCTTAAATACTCTGCGTCTCTACAAATACATACCCAAAAAAAGGATAAAAAATAAAAACAATGGAGACAGTCTTTTGGGTTGATTGCAAAGCTGGAGGGAAGTGCTGGAGCAGTGCAGAGCTGGCACAGGTACCTAACACTGCATCACAAGGACTCTCAAACCACACGGCTCAGGATGAGCAGGGACCTGTTGGACTTCACAGCAGCTCTCTGTAGCAGTGCACACAAGGCGCCTCTTAGCATTATTCTCTTCCTCTTTACCCATCCCGTATTGTTGCTCCTGAGGAAATAGTTCTTGAATTACAATTTGTGGCTGCTTTAAATCTAAGGGCAGTTAGAAAATAGCAACGAACAACAGCTCTGTCTGCGCTGTTGCTCTTTCATGCTTTGTTTCATTTTCAGGGATTCTCTATTTCTTTGAGTGTTTTTAATGTTCTACATGTGAATGACAGGACAAATTCTTGCCAAGCAGTACAACTTGTGTCATAAAGGCTGTATTATTCTAAGTCCTGTGAGGAGCAGCTGAGGGAGCTGGGGTGCTTTAACACCTGGATGCACCCGAGTAAAAGACTGTGGTTTGAGAATAGCAATATTTTCTGAGTCAGGTTTCGTCTGCCAATCTCATTTCATGCGTGTGAATCCCAGTCATCTTGAGCTACACTAACTGCCTGCTCCAAGTAGTGCTTTTCCTTCGTGGATTATGTTTCAGTTTATTTTTTCCCACTGTAATTGACTGTACAGTTTCTTGCTCTCCTCACCTGAATCTGCTCCCTAAAGAAGGGCTGCAGGATGCTCTCCCTTTGCCTTTAGACCACCATTATAGGAAAAACAAAAAAAAAAAAATCTCATCACCCCTTCAATAAGAGGGAGAAAGGGAGAAGATACATTTTACATTTTCTGGCTCATAAAATGATGCGACCATTGAGTTGAAGTTTTTCTCTCATGGGGAGGAGCATTTAAGCACAATTTTTTTCTGAATAAAGGAGTTGTGTTCCACAGGCACCACCAGCAAATCTCAATTCATACCAAAAAATGAGGAAACTGCCTTCCAAATAAAAAGCCATCAAAAAAAACCCTAGACTTTTCTATGAAGGCCCGGAAACTGAAAGTCAGCCTACATTAGCTCTGAGACATGGCACTGATGATTTTCTCCCTTTAGTTATACGTAGATTTAATCTCAGAATTTTCAGTGAGATTACAAGCCTAAATTATAGTTCTTTGTCTGTGAAACAGAAGCGCAGACGGGTGTAAGAATAAAAGGCAAAGCCCAACCAATATTTGCTTTTGCTTGAGTGGTTGGTTACAGATGCGAAAACAGCCTTAAAAAGGCTTTTCCGAGCCCCTGAGGGTTATGTCAAAATGTGGCATTGGTTTTAAGAGTTATTTTTAACCTGGCTCAGTTCACAATCTGTTTCACAACACATTCCCATGAGTATTTTTCTGTGAACAACCGAGGAAGAGGCACGGTTAGCATGGGGTGAGAGTGAGCAGTGAGAATAGGGGCTGTGTTGTTGGTGTCCTCTCACGGCCTTCCCACCTCACCAGGGCACTTCAGAGGGAGATTCTGGCTCTTAAAATTTATTTGTGACAAATAAGATGGTGCAATGAGGGGTTAGCTTCACCGATTTCACAGTGCTTTCAAATCTGATCAGATATGCTGGATCAAGAAATACAGTCCCATTAAAGAAATGCCAATATATTTGCATATTGATTTAGATGCAGGAGAAGGAAAGGTAAAAACCAATAAAGGTAGTTCAGTCAGATAATCCTGCACACATGGAACACATTTGAGAGGTAAATAAATAATGTTATTGATAATCTTACATTTGTTTTCACATAGTGTTTTGTGAGACTGTTTTACAGATCTTTTCGACTGGTTCAAAAGATTTCTTTTATCCTCTCTTTTAATTAAGTAAAAGAATGTTTGCTTTGGTTCCCTGCTCTAATAAAGTCATGAAAAACTTTTATGGGCAAGGGAAGATTGCTTCTAATGCTGGTCTTTGCTTACACATTTAACTGACTGTTTAATGAAAGAAGAGAATGATTATTCCTTATCTGCTCCTTTTTATCAATCAGAAAATAGGAACTAAAATCTGAACTCCATCTCAGAACAATTTTTATGATTTCCTGGTATTTAAACAAAAGCATAATATTACTATGCTAGTAAATTGCAAGTTGCCTGTGTACTATATGTTTTTGTGTACTAAACAGATAAATATTTCAGGAGGCCTTTGTGAAATCCATATATCATAAGTTTCAAAGAATTATTTCAATTTTTATTTGTGAATTTTAAAAGGCATTTGCAGGAAAACACTGCTGATCCAAAATTATCAACTTACTGGCATTAAATAATTTTTCCCATTTGCTTTTCATGTTTAATCTCAGCCAGCAACACAAAAGTCAATTACAGTGTTCATAGTTTATTTCTGCAGATTTTACGTTAACGAACTGGAGAGAGATGTAAATTATTACAGGAGTAGTGTGTGTCAGGAGCTAATGAATTCCAGATGAAAAATATTTTCCCATAATGTGTGGATATATCTTAACATTTCTTTTCCAACAATCATAAACTTTTTTTCCCCTGGGCATTGGGCACTCTCTTTTTGTTCACTGCCTTTCAGAGACCCCAGCAATATTAAAATAACCCTTATTTCCCACAGAGTTTTATTCAAGACAAATGACCTCTTGGTGATATATTTCAACATGGAGGGAATGTATCAGATTTGTCAGGGTTTAAAAAAAATTATATTTCAATATGATTTATTATGTAGAGTTACTGGGAAAAAAAACCGTTTATCATGAGTAGCAGGTAGATTTTTTCTGACGTTACACGGACACCTAGAAGTTCTCCTGCGAAGGTTAATGTGCACATACTCTGTTACTCAGTTAAAAATACAGGGCTGATCTGTAAGAGAACTCCTATCAGTGATTAACTGGTTTGTAATGGCAGTTGAAAAAGGATGGCAGCGTGGGTCCTATGTATTTCCATACCTGGGAATTTTGGGGAAACCTTTGTGGACCTGCCTTGTCTTAGTCACACAGTTGTTCCTGATTTTGGCCTAAAATCCCACCAGGGAACTAAAGAAATGCTGGAAAACAGAAGCTGATTTGCATTTCCTCCCAGCAGGAGCAGAGTGTGGACGTGGTCTTGCTATTCACTCCAGTTAATTTCTCTTTGGGACTACTTCTGTGCTGCAGGGAGCTGCAGCCTGGAGCCACATACAGCCCAAGGCATTGCTCAGGGATCAAATCAGCTGCCGGCCTGGGACTGGTTCACGGGTCGTGCTGGAATTCTTAACCCGTGCACAGGGACATCAAGTCACTGCAGGAGAAGTGTCCGTGGACCAAGCCACCCGGGTGCCTGGCTTTTGGTTTTTTCTGGCCTGTGGGAGTCTGAATCAGGAGATCCTAACATATTCTGTTAGAGAGCACTGACTTAGTGTGAGTTTATAAAAGGTGAAGGGTGAAACCCAGACTGAAAGACTCTAACTAAAATTCATGGATGATTTCTATGCTGTCAAACTACTTTTTCAGTAGTACAAAGGTTAGAAATGGATTATATTAATAAATGAATATTCCGTCTATGAATACTTAATTCACAAATGAAGCATCTTTCTTTCTGGTGTTTGAAGTTAGTGTTCTCACACAGAAAGGAAGCTGGCTTTATCTGTGGGAATGCAGCCCTATTACGCTGCCATTCTCCATGCAAACAAAAGTGGCTGGAGAGGTTGCATCAGGCTGGGTTTTTTATTTTGCTGGGTTTTTTTTACCCTTGGTCAACTGGACCCTCCAGCAAATGACTTTGCTGTAGGAAATTGTGACTGAGCCTCCTCCTTTTGCCTGGCCCAGTCACCAAGGTCCAGGATAGACTGAATATTTCCTGTGTGTTCAGAGATCCTGTGTGAACTGTGCCATTTCCGATGAGTCCCTGTTTACAGAGCTGTCACTCTGGGTGTCTGGTTGGTGGATGGCAGAAATAACTGTTGGTCCCACATTTAATGGAATGAGATCCCTAAATTTGTTTTTGTATTTCTTGGAGTTGGCTGTGGCAGAAGGAGTTTGAGCAGTGCCTTTAGAGACTCTGCCCCCAAAGTGACCAAGTGACTGTGTTTGGTATCCTGCAGGCTATTCGGCAGTGCAAATTCTCATGGAGTGTCTCAAACAAAAGCTACTGAAAAGATTTTTCAGTATTAGTAAAATGCAGTGATTTACTCCCAGGTGCCATCCACCAAGGCACAGTTGTGGTAGAACTGTGGAGTGGAGTTATCAGCAAAACCAGTTGTTTGCAAATACTGACTGATTTTCTGCACCATAATTTGGTTTTAAATATCCCTGTACTTCTGCTGCTTAACCTTTTCCTGCCTAATGGAAACCACCTCAAAATCTCTCTCCCTGTACTAAAAGCCAGCCTGTCAAGGAAATGAATACATTAATGGCAACAAAAGCAGGGCCTGTCAATTACTAGGAGTATTAATTATTACGTTAATAATGACGTTGTTTTAATTGTTTTAAAGGCATATTGGATACTGCAATTCATTAGTTTCATTTAAGGTTTCAGCCATGTGTGCTAATTGAATTATATATATTTTGGCATAGCAGAATTCCCATTATGTTTCCATTCCATCTAGTTCTCATCTGTCTTTCCTGAAAAAAAATGAAATGCTGCCATTAAGGACACTCCTTTGAAGCTGAATATTAAAATATGTATTACAGTGCAGACTGAACTGCATAGTGATGACAAAAATCTAATTTTTCCATATTGTAATTTTGAACCTGTGCATAGTTTTCCGCTAAGGCACTGCATATTCCAGCTCTTTTTTTTTTTTTTTTCCCCCTCCACATTGTGGGGTATCTAATTAAATAATAAATTAAAATCCATGATCTTTTTTTTTCCCCTTTTTTCTCTTCCTACCTTTAATTTTCCAAACCTCCTCTTTGGAAACTTTGCTTCCTTTTTAAAGTAATTTCTTTTAAATAGCACCCTTAAGTGTCCGCCATAAGGTTCATATATATAAAGGAGGCCACTCACGTTACAGAAATTTTGTGTTACGTATTAAGCCTGTAAATACCTTTTTCCCTCAGTTAATGAACTGGGAAATTGGGAGAAGAGGTTTAAAATGCATTTTAACTTTTGATAAATGAAAACAACTCCTAATCTGAAAATGTACCTTTTTTTCCATCAAAGATTCTGCTTGACAAAGAATTCTTTACCATCCCTATTTCCCATTTTATCTAAATCCATCGTAAACACCAAGAAGCATTTAAAAGTTAAACCACCTGCTGGACCAGGTTTCTTTATTTCCAGTCAACTTCCCATGCAGCGTCTAAGGAAGCCTGATAATTAGGAAATATTGTAACCTTCTCAGATGCTTTCTCTGACCAGAGATTTTCATAGCACAGCAGGTGAGACTGAGAGGTTTTTTGTTTGGTTGGTTGGTTGTTTTGGGGGGGTTTGTTTGTTTGTTTGTTTGGTTGGTTTTTTAAGCATTTGTTGAGAAATAACAACTATCCAACAGATTTAAAATGCAGTTGTGGTGGCAGCGATTTGGGTAAAACTCACTCTTTCTCTTGTGGCTTCATTTAATCTCAAGTCATTGATGCTGTATTTTACTTTCTATTCTGCAAGATGGTGCTGGCAGTCTTTTGTGGGGAATTGGTATGGGTAAATGGATTCCAAACTGCAAACTGTTCACTGGGAAAACTTACAGACAACCAGAAAATAAATATCTCTATAAGCAGAAATCTATTCTGAAAAATGAATCCAGAGTAGCTGGACTGATAAGATGCATTTGCTGCTATTTTAACCATATTTAGAGGAAAGAATTGAATCATTCTTTGAAGAAAATGATTCTGTTTTATCTGAAGAAAAACTCTCAATGTATTTCATACTGCCTTGGGAAATATTGAAGAGAACATTAAATCCATACTGGTTGGAAGCTGAAAGTTGGTTAAAAAGAAACCTTTAGAGGAATGTTTATTCCTGGAGATGGGATGCGGTTTTTTTCATGAAAGGTCTACACCTGTATACAGTCAAGAATTTTTGTGTGCTACACAGAAAAGTAAGGTTTTAATGACATTCCTACCTTTAATGACATTTCTGTCCTTTTAATGACATTCCACCTGTTTGGTGGCTGTTCTGAGATGGAAAGCTTGGCTGGCAGAGTTTTCTATAAAGCAGTTTTCATGAGTCATTAAAACACATTCTCACAATAATCATTTGAAAAGGGGAAGCCTTTCTTGGGTCTGCAGATCTGTAATGCCCAGAGGTGGGAAGTTGGTCCAAAGCAGATGTGTTGATGTCCACCCAGCCTGTGAATTCAGTGGTGGCCTGCTAGACATAATGCAAATTAATAGCAAGTATTTAAAAATATTTTTAGTTTTTTTAAAGCCATGACAAGTATTAAAAAATAAAAGAGGAGGGTAAGGGAACAGCACAAAAAATACTTTCTAAAAGAAAGTGTCATATCATTTATTTATCATTTTATTTAACCTTGTTATCTCCACAGTAGATTTTGACTGTAAATGTTATGCATGCTTTAATTTTTTCTCATTCTCCATTCACATTTCCTTCCCTTTTTTTTTTTTTNNNNTTTTTTTTTTTTTTTTTTTTTTTTTTGTTCGTTGGTTTGCTTTTTTTAGGAGAGGAAAAATAACTAGTGTTTTTCTTTTCAGAGCCATAATGTGCTTGAATTCTTATCCTGAGCAGGCTAGATATATTGAAGGAGAAAATGAGTAATCCAAGTCTTTGAGCTGTGACTGCTTTATATCCCATGTGTTTTTTCACCCATTTTTGCTTCTTTATTAGCACCTTTCACTGCTATCAGCTCGAACAGATTGAAAAGTAATGGTGAGGTCCAGCTGTGAAGTTAATGCTGACAGAGAACAAAATCATTTTGGAGTAGGCAACTAAATTCCTCTGCAATCTGATTCAGCCTTCTGGCATGGGGGACATTGTTTCTATTCAATTCAGGCTGAACTCTGTGGTTTGAATATGAAATACTGTAACGAGTCAGGCTTTGAACAATCAGCTCACTCCTCAATTAAAATACATCGCCCCATTATTTGTATTTACAGCTCTTAAATCAGCTCCCACAAAAACTGTTGTGGAAAGAAAGCTTCACAAGGTTATAAACAACAACAGAGGGACTTGAATAATTTAAGCAAGCTGCTTGGAATAATTGGATGCCATGCACTGTGTATGATCAGCCACTCCAGTTCTTTTCCTTGTTGTCAGTCTTTTGATCCTTTGCTTGACATCAGACAAAGAGTAGCAGATACAGAAAACTAGGTAGCTGGAGCAGAGAGGAATGAGCTGACAAATCAAACACCATATCAAACAAACTACCAAAAAACCAGCAAATCAACATGTGACTGCTTAATTGTACAGAGAATCTGGGGCTGAATGGGTCCAGTGGGGATGGTTAGTCTTTTCCTTCCTCTGTATTTTTAAACAATTTTTCTGATCCTTTTTCTCATTTGAAGGGCTTGTTTTGTTTTGCTTCTGAGGAAGAAAGGACGCTCCTCATTAAAGCTTCACTTGCTAACAGGGAGTGAGGTTGCCAGGTCACTGTGGTTGTCCCTCACCCAGAGGAGAGAATAACGTCTGTATCGTTCTTATCCTCTGCAAGGCTGTAAGACAGGGCAATCTTTTATGTCCTCCCATACTTGCCAAAGGACAACATATCCTTTTATGAGAGCCCTTAAAAAAGTAGCTCTGTGTAAGGACTTGGGGTTAGTTCTGGCTCCTTACTTTTAGATCTTGGCTCTGACTGCAGCCATTGCATAAAGGACATGAAAAATGCTATGTTCAGCTACCAATGTGGGAGTGAATGCATCCAGCAGAAGGCATTAGCTTTGATATTCTCACAATATCTGCTTTATGCAAAGTCATTTAAAGAAATTTAAACATGTCAGAATTAGAAAATGTCATGCAGGGAAGCACTGAACTGTATTTCAGTTCTTGGGTCTAGGGTAACCCTAAGGAATTCTTCAGACAAGCTAAGAAATTTCACAGAGTGACCTAACTCATTTCACCTTTAATCATCTTGTTGTCACTGCAAGTTTAAACATCCAGTAACAATAACTGTTGAAGAAATTTAATGGCCATAACACAGTTTTTTTATGATCAACCTAGATACTTCTTTAAGAGTATTTTAAAGAAAAGTCATTGTGTGAATAATGATGTTGTAAAACTGGAGATGTAGCTCTAATGTTTATTGTGCCTCAGCAATTTCCGTTTTGAATATGCTGAAGTTTGCAGGAAAAAAACAAAGTCTCTTTTTCTGATGTAAAACATGTAAAATTTGGGTGTCTCTTCCGTGGACAGAGTTGCTAACCTGACAGGTTTTGCAGACCAGATGCTGATGTGTGTAATACCTTCACAGTACTTTTGTCTATAAAATTTTTTCAGAGTGTCCTGAGCATCTCATGTCAAGAGACTCGTGGTGCTAGCCAAGGGGACAGTTCTGGGTGGTGCGGGTTCTGAACAGGCCCTACAGCAAACCTGCATCTCACTCAGGACAAGGTCTTGCAATCTGCCCCTCAGGTAACCTCTCGATGGGGGTGGTCGCCAGTGGCCACCTGGTATTCAGAATGTACAAGATCTTTCCATGTGCCTCACATACCTCTGGGGCTGCTAAAATTATGAAAGAGAAAACATGTATGTATATATAGGAACTTCTAGTTCCAAAAATATGTGTTTGTATTCAGGAAATCATGATAGGCATAGAATAAACTGTGCCATTCCTGCCATGCTGTATTTCTGATAGCTTTGCTGGCTCTGACTCTTGAAAATCTGGCTGCTTTGTTTTCTTTAAAACAGTATGATGGCTTAGAGATAAGCTGCATCCATACCTTGTTCCCTAGTTCCTCTACCAAAGATGCTTTCCAAGAGACAGGTCTCTCTAACAGCATTTAAATTTGGTGTTTAACCTAGGTGAGGTAGGACTGGGACCATAAACTGGTGGTTTCTTTATTTCCATGAAGTTTTGACAAGTCTGAATTAGTCACTGCCCTTTCTTTGCTGTCAGTCTCTTACAGCATTTTGCTGGAGTCAAACCAGCACTCTGACTCTGTCTGACCCTCTTAAGCCTGTCTTGGTGTGGAATTCCACAGATTATTATTCTTACATTACAAGAATAATAGAGATGAGAATAATAGTCTTTCTGGTCTCTGGTCAGGCTGGGTCTGTCTGTAACCTGTGGCAGGGACA
>VYZQ01019318.1:27392-128119 GCA_013400655.1 Mystacornis crossleyi
CCATAATGTTCTGATTATGGAGCGACACTGGGAGGATGATGAGGGTCATTACTGGGGGTTTTGCCAGTTGAGGCTGCTTATTTTTCATTAACCACAGAACTGGTGTTATTGCATTTTTGGAGTGTTTGAAGAACTTCACTCAGGTGAGATTTACCTGCTTTAGAGCACCCTGTTTCTCTGGGTTCCTTCAGGTCCCCAGGAGAGCACCCTGCCCAGAGAGACATGCCAGGGAAACAAGTGCATGTGCAAGTGGCCGGTTTTTGGTCATGAATCCTCGTCGTTCTCAGGTTTTTGCTGGGTTTTGTGAGATGGCCCCCATCGTCTCATGGTGTGCAGCTCTGCCCTGCAGACAAGAGCCTTGGCACAAGCATGGCTAATTTCCTGTGGTATTTCATTTTTAGGAGCTCTTAAAGCAGTACTTTGTTTGTCACTCTGTTTCCTTATTTTCCTTTGTGTTCAGTTTGCAACAAATCGCAAGCTTTTTTAAACTGTTACATCTATAAACTCAGCCTAGTCTTACAGAGACAAAATGTTCTATCTAAGTATTTAATGAGAGTAAAGATTCTTTGGGCTCTTGCTGACAACTGTTCGATCCCTCTGTGTTTAGAATATGCCCTTAAAGACACTTGTGCAATTATGATATTTAGCTCAAATATGATCAGGACAGACAGCCTGGTCTTCAGGCTTTGTAACCACGTGCAATTTCCAGTGAATTCCTGAGGATCAGCATTTACTCAATATGTCTGGAAATGAGTTTTTCAGTAAACAAGGCTGCTAATGATGTGGCAGAAGCATGATCCTGGTCACTCAGTGCGAGTTGTGTGCTGGAGGGCTAAGAAGAGAGGAGACTCCAGTGGCATTTGTGTCCTCAGAGCAAGCAGAGGTGACTTGGAGTGAAGTAACCCAACCAGTACAGATAACACTGCCATTACTGATTGTTCCTAGAATACAGCTTTGCACCATATTCGCTGAGAGAAAATGCCACTTTTTAAATGAAATCAGAATGTTCAAAAACATGTGGAATAAAAGCTAATAGAGAAGCTGTTTTCAGCAAATGCTTTGACAAGCAGTTACTCACTTCCTCCTTGCAAAAACACATTTGTCACCCAAAAAATTCAGGTCTGTGAATGGCTGTTCTAAAAACTGTGTCAACACAGCGCTTGCTCCCCAGGGCTAGAGCAGAGCATTCACAAAGAGTTCTGCCACAGCTGAATTCTGTTTGACCACTTGTGGAGGTATAAATGCAAATTCCACTAAACATTGTTGAGTGGTAACCACAAAACTGGCTTTGAATTAACTTTACATCTTGATAAAATACTTTGTGTTTCCTGATAGATATATTCGAATTAATATTATAATTTACTTCAGAAACTGCAAATATGATTTTCTTTACTCTGTTGAGGAACAGTTAAATAGAAACTACATTTATTTGCACTTTCCGAATCACTGAAATGATTTATTATTGTGGAATTTACATGGTGTTACTTTTTTATTGCTTTATATTGCACATGTTTGGCTTTAATAGTTGCATCCTTCATTCCATTAATTTCAGATTAAAAATTAAATTGCAACTGAAGTTCAGCCATAGCTCCTAAAGCATAAAAAATAAGCTTTGCTCTTCACTTTCTAGAATGAAAGTGGGGGTGGAATACAGACTAAGTAGAAAAATAATCTCTTAGCAAGAACTGTGGTATTATTCATAACAGCTGCTGGTTACAGTGAGATCTGTGTTCATTTCTGTATTACAACCTTTAGTTTTATTGCACTTTGGTTACCCAAGGTTAATATAGCCTTAGCAATTACGGATTTTAACAGCACTCAGCAAGAGATTTCCTTTTGCCATTGATATCAATGCAAAATTTGCAAATAATTGGTAAGATCCAGGCTGTACTTTTAACTTCAGCTCTATTTTCAGATAGTCTTTTTTTTTTTTTTTTAATGTGGTATCTCATTTGCTCAAAAATCCAATACAGAACTGTCCTTGGACGTTCACATTATAAAACATTAAAAGGGTTTGCTATGCAATGACTTACGTCTATACTTAAATCCAAACCTCTCAAAACTCCCACAGAAGTCTTAATTTATACAGATATAAAATATGCCAAAAGAAAGAAAGATTTTAAGTAATTTAAAGGAATAGGTCATAAATCCACGGATATTTCAATGTAGAGATAAAACTGAAATATGTTTCCACAACATGTTTTGTTTCATGCTGGATTCCACTGAATTCACTTTTAGCGTTTTTGTCATTCCCTCAGGACTTCAGGTTTGCACTTGCAGCAGGGACTTACCCTGAGGCTGATCTGAGGCAGAAGATGAGGGAACAGCAACCCTGTTACATCCCCAGACACTGAAACATTTGCAAGACCACCCATGCTTTGAGGACAATAACTCCAGTGATTAGAAATTCCTAGAAAGTCCCAATTTACATAAAGTAGGAACTAAATCCGATAGTGAACTCCCTGGCCCACTGCAGGCTGTGACAAGTGCTACGTGTTTTCAGACTGGCACCCCCAGTCTCTTCCATGTGTGAAGAAGCAAGCAAGGGTAATTTTTCCAGAAGTCACAAGCAGCTCTCAGACTAACACAGCCAGAAATGGGCAGCAGACATTGAGCAGAAGTCAAAGAGAAAGAGCAAAGTCATTAAATATTTGTAGTGGAGCTGGCAAAAATATGGTTTATCAAAAATATAATTGTACTGAAGTAGAAGCATTTTGTGGATTTTTTGATATTTCTGCCATTTCTGCAGTGCTGAGGGGGTTTTTGAGAGGACTGAATTGAGAGTCTGACCTTTCTCTAAAAACAACTATTTTGTCACAGCTCCATTTCGTGAAAAGTATAAATTAGTTTTTAATTTCACATTGGGAAAAAAAGCTAACACCATTTTCAAAGCTGCTGAACAACACCATTTCTGTCTTCTGTGGAGCTCCTGCTCAAGAGGGCAAGAAATAGGATAACATCTAAGAGATATAGCAAATAAATAGGGTTTTCAGTGGGTTAGATGATAAAAAGCACAAACCCCAGCATGTTGAGCTCACTGTGGCTTTGTATTTGCAGTTTAGAAAGCAAAGCTCTTTGCACTGCTGAATAATTAATATGAATAAGATATCCCAGTGTAAAATCTTAGAAGGGACAGAGCCCCTGTTTTCACAATGGAGTTCTTAATGGCTGTCCTGAATCTTTAGGCTCAACACAGCTGCAGTTCGTATATCCATTAGAGTTATTGTCATGTCAGTGTGAGTATAAAAACCTTAATATAAGCTTCCATATAGGAAAAGTTACTTTATTCTACTACTGACCATATCATTCCATGAAAGAGCCGTGTTTGCAATCAGTCAGAGGTTTACTGGAGCACAATCCCCCCTGCTGTTATCAATATGCCATGGGTCTGTGCTTCTGGAATTGTTTCGGTGGCTGGAGTCCCATCTGAATCATGGAATATATCAGGACCTAAGGTTGGCAGTCCTGCATTGAGAAACAAGGATCATACTAAACTCTGAGTAGGAATTAGTTACTGTCTCAGAAAAATCTGGGATTTTGCACTGCTTAAGCATTTGTGCTGCTATTAGGAGGAGGAAAAGCTGGGAGTAAAGAACCAAGTATCAAGTAGGAGTTGCCCAAGAGCAGCTGGAAGTGCTGAGGTAGTCAGCTCAGGTTCTCACACCTCTCGTGTCAAATATTAAGCCCGAGCAGGCGAAGGCAGCTCTACACAAAGCTGTGCTGGGGAGTCTGGGATTGCTGTGTCTGAAAAGCAGGCGTTCCCCTAAACTGCCTGGGAGCGGCACAGCACTGCAAGGCTTTTCTGCATAAAAACCCAGACATTTGCTCTCTGCCTGAGCTCTGGTCAGTGGCTGGAGCTGTCTCGTTGGGCTGGTGGGGAGCAACCTTGGGCCTAAGACCAGCACAGTGTAAAAAGGCACTGAGACTTCTCTTTATAGAGGTGTGGTGGGAAATATTAAACTAAACAGAACAAAAGAAGAGGAGATTGTGAGGCTTGGAGGAGTAGGATGAACTGAATATATATTGATAGAAATAGAAAAAGCAATTCTAAGTGCCCAAACAAATTAAAGTGCACCTGATCTTCTAGGGAAATCTGCATTCACCTTTTCTTTTGATGAATTTTGTTATTTTGACTATGTAATTTCCATTCTGATAAAAAGCCAGATGCTATAATTTTGACTGTGTTGCTTTTTATTTGAGATGCTGCTTTGTAGCAGAAGCGTTTGTGTCCAAACGCATCTTGTCTAGAGATCCAGCCCAAATTATGACTTTACATCAAGAGCTAAGTATTTCAGATTGTTTAAAGACATGCAAGTGGAAGTAAAAACAGATTAAAAAAAACATGATCAGGAGGAACCATATGGTGCTCTTGTAACAATTAAAGTCAGTGCTCTACTTTGCTGCATGTCTGCAGGATGCACAGACTAATCCCTTGTGTCAAGGCTCCATGCCAAGATTAAATTAATGTTCCTTAATTTTTTGTTTAATCTGCTTCTGTAAGAAGAGGCCACAGCAGAGTAAATAGCTGAGTGAAAACTTGAGGATGTGTGAGCATTTTATCCCTTTCCTAACCTCTCACGCAATGCCTTGCCTCTCACGTGTGTTTTCATGGGCAAAAGGTGGAAGAGTCCTGAGACACCTAATGCATCCCTGACATTTTACTCTGTGTGTTAACAAGGGTTTAGAAGCCACTGAAAAGATCCAAACTTCATACTTCTCCCTTTGAGCTCTTTTCATAGGCTGCCAATGCCATGGAAGCTCCACAATTATTCAAAGGGATAATATTGGAATTATTTTATGGTTATTTTTGCATAGCTCCTGGTACTTGCCTCTCTGGTTTGCATGGTTGAGTCTGCTGTTTAAATTATGTGCGAGCCAGTGCAAAGTTCCTGGTACAGCTCTCAAGTTAGAGCTAACTCATGCCTTTGATTCAAAAGAAACAGAAAAGCTGATTGATCATTCACTGTGTGCTTTGAATTAGCTAACTATGCCCCAAAACAATGCCTTTAAAATTATTCAGGGAAATAATCATTTTAATAAATTCAACATTTTCCAAGCTGCTTATCTCAGGAATTGTCTGCCTTGATATAGGGCCCTAGGGAAAGTAGTTTAATTAAAAAGTAAGGTTTTCTGTCAGTCTGCTGAGTCCTCTGCAGACTAAACAGCTGCTGATTTTCTACTCTGAGTGTGACATGGTGATGTTCATTTTCTTATTTATCTCTGTGTATCTCACAAGGGAGCCAAATCTAGCAGTTCATGTTGGACCACCTATCCTGCTGCAGGAAATAATTCTGTTACGTTTGCCTGCAGGACTGGAGGAATTCTGTAAGCAGTATATATTTGCTAGCCAACATTCCTAATTCTAGGTCTCTGTTTCATTTGACAATCTTAGGAACATTATACATCGTTAGCTACTTTCACATATTTTATTAGCGTTTTTTCTTTAACTGCTCGGTAATACTTAGTGGCAGGAAATTATTGCAAGCATTGTAATAACCTTCTTAGTTTTACGTGCAGACCTAGGTCGCTCTTTTAAAAATAGGTTCTTTTTTTTTTTTTTTGAAGGATACAGAGTAAATTGGGTCAGGGCCTCACAAGGCAAGTTATCTCCTATTTTTCTCAGTGCAGACCTCACTAATCTAGAGGTGAAATAGCTTCGTGACCCATCTTTCAGACGCGAACGTGGAATTAGGGCAGTGGAAGCATCTGGGCCTCTGTGTTTCCTGGAAGAGGAGTGTCTGAAGCAAAGTGGTGTTTGATCTGCTGCAGCAGCAGGAAGCTGCAGTCACAACTGCAGATGTTGCAGCCTTGAGTGAGCACTGCCAAAAGAATGCAGGTAATGTGTGTGAAGACAACAACCCAGAGCTGTTCGTGATTGTTATTGACACCTGTGAAAAAGGAGAGCGGAAAATGACCCAGCTGGGAACTGTGTAATTATGCTTCAGTTGGCTCCTGCAGCATAAAGTTCCTTTTATTAATGTGCTCTTTCCACAGGCTTAACTACAGGGTTGCAGGATTAATTTTTCAAATAGTTCATTATAATATGGTATTCAAAAAAATGCCAAGGCAAATATTTCTTAGGGATGCTCATGTAACTGTTAAAGAGACTGCGCTGTGCCCTACAGCGCTGTAACTAAATGGGACAGCTGTTCCTGTGTGCTGTGTGACTGTATGACACTGGATGCACTCCTGAATCCATGGGATACTTCCTTGAGGCTGACAAAAGCCTTCCGTTGGTGCAGGTGGGCGTGGAGCTGCACACATTGATTATAAAACTATACTTTTTTCATACTGTTCTTAAAATCACTCTTTCTTGCTTTTTTTGTCTCTTGAGTCTTGCAGATTTCAGAAAGAATAAAATATTAGGAATGTTTGAAATTATTTGCAATAGAGTGTTAATTTGGTAAGGGTTTGATTGATGGGATGAAGGAATGACAATATTTTATGTTTCATATTTTTTATAAAAAGTAAAAAATGCTTTTTATTTTAGAAGAGAGGGTGTTTGCGAAAGGTACAGTCAGTAGTTAATTAGGCACATCTCTATGTGCACAAACACTTATCTCCTTGTTACTTATTTTTCTAATCCACCTCAATGTTTATTGCAGTTTTCAAATAAACATCTATCAGTTCTCCATCATTTGAGCTGGAGTGCAGACCTGAGTGGGACGTGTTGTGCATCTCAGCAGTGGGGGATTCCAACAGAGCAGTGTGGTCAGATATCTCACTAGAATCGCAGTTTGTCCAGAAAAATCACACTTCTTAAGCAAGATTTATGTAAACAAAATTGTAGAGTAGGGAAGCTTATTGTGGAGCCAGGAAGAAACCCAGATATCACTGCTGCTTTTATGCTGCCCACAGAACTATCTTTTTATCCTGAGCAGTTGGTCCCTGCTTCAGCAGAAGGATGAAACCTGGTTCATTTGGTGTGAGCTTATGGCAACAACGAATCACTTGAAGTGCAAGTGCAGTTTTCCCCTCTTCCAGTTTCATATCCATGGAACTGGAAGGGTAGCAGTGGATTTATGCTCTTGCTTTCCAGAGCGTGTTGCCCATAAAATTAGATATGAGGAAATAATAATTTTTGGTATTATATTAAGGCATGAATACCTCCCTCTGTTCATGATTTCAGTAGTGCTTCCTGGAATTTAGTATTTCAGTATGAGTTTAATAGCATTGACTTAAATGAGCTGGAAAACCATATACAGTAGTTACTACCTTATTTTTTCCCCCTATCCTTACATGTATTTTACATCTCTAATTATTATTTTGCCTCCTTTTCCCAAACAACCGCCCTTTCCTCCTTCAAAACATAACCTTCTGCATTCTGTAATTATTTAAACAGTAGCTACAGCCTGTGATAGAAAAACTTGTCAAAGCTGTAAATCTGCCCAGTGAGAGACACTCAAAAGGTCACCAGCTCTGCACTGCAGGAGGTATTTGCAGGATTCCAGCAGAGAAACTTGTATACAGCTGTTATCCTGGAAGGCTGGATTAAAAAAAAAAACAAAACAGAGAACAGCAACCCCTAAAAAACGTTATTGGGAAATCTGACATTGACAGCATGTCGTGGTTCAGTGCTGTATTTCTGAGAAAACATAAATCAAGCCGTGTCCCAGCTGTGGTGTTTGTTTGCAGGTGTCCATCCAAGTGCCAGGAGAGATCTTTGCTGATGAATTTTCCAAGAACAGCGTGCTTGCGTTTGGATTTCCATCCATGTGTAAAGCCTAAAGATTCAAATTTGATCCGTACTGAGACTACTTCAATTTTGTTGACAAACGTTTAGTTAGAACAAGAGGAAGGTCATGCCATAAGCAAATCTGCACGTTACAAAAAATTCTTGGAAGCCTACTGGTGGAATGTAGTAAATGAAAACCATTCGTTAGTGGTGGCTGCCAGATACCTCTGACTTGATGGATCCATGGAGCTGAATTAAGTTCTTGAAGGACACACCTAGGGAAAAAGCAGTGTTATTGTCATTTGTGTGCAAAGCTTTAGAGGTCACTGTAACACCTTGATCATGGCATTTCTATCCGTTCTCTGAATCAAAACTTGATATGCACCTGTCCTGCACAGGGGTTTTGTCTCCTTCAAGGTGGGACTGGATTTGCTATGTGGTCCTCGGGCTTTGATTCCTAGGCACTTTGGGATCTTCCAGGGATTCTGTGCTTGCCTCAGGAAGTATAAAACTGCAACCTTAAATTTAAATAAAGGATTATCTATGTTGATTTGCACATCGGAGAAGAACACACATGGAAGTGTAATAAAAGGCCTAGAGAGTAATAAAATTAGAACAGGATATGAATGTAAATGAGTGATTTTGACAGCAGCAAACTAATGAAGCCTGCTTTCCTAGAGGTTTGAGCTTCATGTTTGATTTACTGCTACCTAAAAGGTACGAGATAGAATTGAACCTTTTCTTCTTGTTGAGCTTTTAGAACACTTTTGTGTGCTCTGTTTGCTGTTTAGTAAGATGTGACCTCTTTGTCACCTCTATGCTTTTTCTGTAGCATCTCTCTATTGTGGAGTTGCATCATTTCATAGCACTTGAGGGAAACAATTCATCTCTTTAAAACGTAGTTGAAGTTAACAAATGGTGTCAGGATCAAATCCATGTGTGTACGTCACACACCCAGACGTGTCCTGGACACAACAAAAGTGTAAGCTCCCTTCTGTAAAGAATCATGGGATTGCCTAAGCATGCAATTATCACTAAGGTTGGAAAGACCTTTAAAATCATTGAGCCCAGCAGAAACGCAGCACTTCCAAGCCCATCACTAACCCATATCCTTGAGTGCCACATTTCCATGTCTTTTGAATGCCTCCAGGGATGGTGATGCCACCACTGGCCTGGGTAGCCTGTGCCAGTTCCTGACCCACACTTCTGGTGGGAACATTTTTCCTTACATCCAATCTAAACCTGCCCTGGTGCAACTTGAGGCCGTTTACTTGCCCTATCACTTGTTATCTTGGAGAAGAGACTGACTGCCATCCCACTCCAGCCTCCACTCAGGGACTTGTAGAGAGCAACGAGGTCTCCCCTGAGCCTCCTTTGCTGCAGGCTGAGCCCCTCCAGCTCCGTCAGCCACTCCTCATCACATCTGTGCTCCGGACCCTTCCCCAGCTCCATTCCCCTCTCTGGACTCACTGCAGCCCCTCAATGTCTTTGTTGCAGTGAGGAACCCAGAACTGGGCACGGGATTTGATGTGTGGCCTCACCGGCGCCAAGTACAGGGGACAATCGCTGCCCTGGTCCTGCTGGCCACATCATTGCTGACGCAAGCCATGTGCCATTGGCCTTTCGGGCCACCTGGGCACAGCTGGGTCCTGTTCAGCCACTGCTGACCAGCACCCCCATGTCCTGTTCTGCCGGGCACTCTCCAGCCACTCTGCACCAGCCTGCTGGAGCACTGCAGGGTTGTGGTGGCCCAGCACTTGGCCCTGCTGAACCTCGGCCAACAGAGTGAAACAGTTTTGGTGATTCCTGATTCACACGCAATTGTTGCCTTTTTTTTAACAGTTGATGCCAGTGATGACATGTCAGAGATCCCAGCTTTCCATCTGAAGTCTTCTGAATTCTTCGTGTCGTGAAGGCTGAGGAAGTAGCAAAGGGAGCTGTGAAAGGCCAAATAAGCATGCAGTGTTTTTTAATAACCTCTGAAATTGATTTCACATGAATGAGGCTGTGTAGTTATTAAAGGAGTAACATTGGGGACTATTATTTCTACTGAAAGAAGCATGAATTTGGTGTTTCATATAAAAGGCAGTACTTCGTAATACAGTTTTATTGATTAAGGATTATAATTGCTAAATCTTGCATGTAAATGTGACTGGATGTGAAACATTGTCTTTATCAATTTCCAAACACTGGATAAATTTGTTGGTTATGTTTCAGAAATTATGAACCATCAGTAGCTTTTTTCAGGCTATTACAATTTTTACAGAGAAAATTATATCCTTATTATCCCTACAGTAGTAACATATGGATCTCTACCAAAGCTTTCAAACTTAAAAGAATGTAAACTTCAAAATTAATAGGTGCTTCTGGCTAATGCTAGTCTGAATGATTTGAAGAACAAACATGTCCAGGGTTTAGTTAAAACATGTACGAAAGTGAAACTCTCAGCAGAGTTCAACCCTGCAACCAGAAGGTTTTATAGGAAGCAGCTGGAAGCCCTCAGGATGTGCGTCCTGGCCTGGGAGAAGAGATGTGTTCCCTCTGCCCTGGCAATTGCTATAGGATCTCATGAATGTGTTTCTACCCTTACATGGTGTCACCAACTTATCCCTTTTTTAGCAGTTCAGTGCTACTGCTATTTCTGTGATCACAAAATCCTATATCCACCTGCTCTCAAACCCACTCAAATGAAATGAAGAACAAAGCACAGAATTTTGCTGTGTTGTCTGTTGGGAGAAAAAGAAGTCCCAATTTGCACTCTCGTTATTTCAGCCTTGCAAAGGAGAAGGGAGGAAGGTGGTGCCAAGGTCCTACAACTTCGGTGGTGAGTCTGAGTAGGGGAGAAACTGTCTCCTTTTCCTCCAGTGAGTTACAAAACCATATTTACCTAAGACCCCAGTAAATAAGATAAGCTTGGCACAATCCCATTGCCATCACATAGGTCTGGGGTTAGCTCAGCTGGGTTGAAATAAAGTCCTGTAGCTCTATTTAATAATGAGAAATAGTATCTGTTCCATTTTAAAGACACTATTTGTAATGCTTACTAATAGTAGTTCCATACACCTGTCAGTGTGTATGTGTCTGGCAGTGGACTTTACTTAGTTTTTCTGCTTGTTACAGCTTTTACAACTCTGTTCTCATTTCTATTTGTAATACAGCCACTAAGACCTTTTGAAAAACAACATGATCATTTTAATTTTTCAACAGTGTTAACTCATTTCTTTGGAAACAGCAATAGAGCCCTTCTTTTGAAAAAAATTCTTACCCAGTTTTTAAAAACATTTGCAGTTGTTTTCATATAAGTAGCCACATTCTGGAAGTGTATGTGGGTTGTTTGCAGTGTGTTTACAAATATCTCACCATATCCAGGCAGCTGTCATTATTTTATCTTTGGCAAATGGGAATATGGAGACAAAATTAGGGTTATATTTAAAGCTGGAGTATCTCGCATAGGAGCGGGATATAGAGACTTCTAAAATATTTGATGAGAGCTAATTGGAACATGTGCTGCCTCTATGATTGCTTTGCATTAGGGCTCTGCCTTTGGAGAGGAAAAAATGATAAATATTTAGATAAGGGCTGAGAGAACTGTTTCTGCCTGGAGCTATTTCTGTTTTTTAAGAACCGTAGTTGGATGTCTGCAGATGCTGTATGGTTTACAATCACAGTGGATCAATAAAATAATAAACACAAACCACTGAAGTTAGGATTTCTATTGATGGATTGTGCATCTCAGGAAAACTTCATTAAGAAACTACAAAGGCCAGTCTTCATAGAACACAACAAACAGTATTTTCCATCAGACTTCCCATGTTTGCACTGGTTAATTTTGTATCCAATTAAAATAAAACTGAAATCCACAATATCATTTTAGATGAATGTTTTGTTTTGAAGTTACAAGGAAATTTGAATAATTTTTTTCAAAGGTTGTGTGTGACAACAGTGGGATACAAACTCAGTGAAAAGTGCCCATGGTTAAAGCTGAACAAGCTGCTTCGCTTCAGCCTCCTCTTAATCTCGTGCTTTGGTCCCCGTGCAGAGTTCATTACCATTGTGCAGCCTGCTTTTATGGATGTGCAAAGTGTTAGTCTTTTTCAAAATCTGATTCTCAGGGTAAAGTCCATTGGTTCTTCTGTAACCGAAATATTTGAGCTCATGGAGGGTGAACAGCAGAGAGCTTGGAAAAGAGCACAGCTTTGTCCTGGGAAACTCCACGGCCCTTTTACACCCCTGGAGGTAGGGGCTGCAGCAGGAAGATGTCCAAGCAAATGCTGACTTTTCCAGTGGCTCATAATTACCAAAACAGTGCTGTTTGTTGTCCTATAAAGACATTCATAGGATTGATTGCAGTTGTTAGGTGTGGGATTTGTCTGCCTACATGTCAGTGGATTGACTGAGCAAAGCTTCAGCTCCTGTGGTCATAAAGGGAAACCAGTGTGATAATAGTTGAGGGAATATTCTAAAAATCCTGTGTTTCTACCTCAGTGTGCCTAATCCCCACACTCCCTGCACATACACCCTTGACGGTTTTTTTATTTTTCACACATAATAGGAATTAAGAACTTCAGCACTTTAATAAGTCACTGTCTGCTCTCTTTTGCAAAAATAAATAATATGTTATAATAGAGAAAGAGGAGCCAGGCCTGAATTAGAGGTCATAGATTCAGAGTTAATTTAGAATTTGGCACTTGGCTCAGGTATGATTGGCAAGGAGATTTCCAAAAGGCTGCAACTGTAAATTGGAAATAAATGGAAAAGGATTATGTGAGTGGGAGACAGCTTTGAATCTATAATGCATGTCCCGAGACTGACTTGCTCATAAAAGAGCATGTGTTTAATGTGTCATAAAAATATTTAAGTCACATTGGTCTTTGTATAAATATTTCATTTTTAAAGTTGGTTTCTGGAGTGGTTAAAAATGAACTCAGTGTGCATATCCGTGCTATCAGTATGAAGGATAAAAAAAGGAACATCAGAAACTGGGTCTTTTTTTCCTTTCCAGACTCATATTCTCACGAGATTCTTTATGTTGTCTTTTGTGACCAAATCAATTTTTTTAGTCCTTGCTATATCATCTGTTTTGTTCTATAGTACTCCTCTGAGAGATGCTATGGATCTATTATATTGGGAAACAGTTTGGAGGCAGAGTGAGCTGCTGCCAAGAAGGCACTCATGTATGAGAGTGTGAATGTGGGTGGGTGACTGAGATGTCCAAAAGGGACACTCGTCTGTGTTCCTTCAACTACTTCTGTTCCAAAGATGATGTATGTCTGTAAATAAAGCAGGATGTATTTTGAATGTGCCCACGTTCTGCACCATTAGTTTTTCCACTGTTGGGAAACTAAACTGCAAGAATCTGCACATCTGCTACCACCTGGCAGCTTAAGTGGCTCAAGGAGCGACAGCAGTTAAAAAAAGACCACCTCTGAAGTATTAACTGTTTTTCTTTTTGCTATTTTCTTTAAATAAATACAGTCTCTTAATTCAGCTCAAAAATAATTTAGCTCAGTGTTGCTGTTGGTACCATATGGAATGGCCTCTGGGGCTTTCAGAAACCATTTAGTACTGACAGAGGAAGAGGGAGGTGTGTGCCTGGAGCTGCCCTCAGCGCATCCCCTGCACAAGCACCTGCTTAATGGCCCTTTTGGATGCATAATGACCTGGGGCCGGAGTCTGTATTTCCTGCCTCTGTAACAGCAGGTGAAACACAAATGAACTTTGCAGGTGCCCCTGAAGTGCATAAGACTTAGGCCCCCCTAGTTATGATTGTTTTGTGCTGTTCCTCACAGGTGAAATATGTGCTTTTAAAATCCACGGGCAAGAAATGCCCTTCGAGGCTGTTGTGCTGAACAAGACATCTGGAGAAGGTCGACTTCGAGCAAAGAGCCCAATTGACTGTGAACTGCAGAAGGAATACACATTCATCATCCAGGCCTATGACTGTGGATCAGGACCAGGTGGAACAAACTGGAAGAAATCTCACAAGTGGGTGAAAATGAGGAGAAATATTTTTTTGCTTTGGCGTACATTTGCTCTACAGCCGATGTTATTGTTGGGTAGAAAGCAAATGAAACAAGGATGAACCATTGTTGCAATGTTCCACCCATTTTTAATCCCTTTTTCCTTTTAGAAAATATATTCCTTTTTGTTTGCTTCAGTTAAAGCTTTTGACAGGATCCCCATTCAAGTGGATGAATGCATTTCAGTTTTGGTTTATATTTTCCATTATTGCTTTCACGTTGAATACATCCAGGTCATAGAAGCTGGCTTTCAATTGATATTCACAATTTTTAAATAGGTTTTCTCTCTGTTCATCTCATTTCAAATGGTAAGAAAAGAGGAATCATCCCCTTTTTTTAGTATATGTATGTCATGAGCTGAGCAGTGTCACATTTGAACAGAGTGTCTCTGACCTCAGCTTTTGGACAGCGAGTCTCAGAGGAACTAAAATCCTCTGAAGAGGAGTGTATTGAAGGTACAGCCATCCTCTGAAGGTGAGTGTATTGATGGTAGTTTTTACTGTGGAGCCAGTTCCCTGGATAAGCTTAGGTGGTACAGTGCCTTTTTCCCCTTTTAATTCATGAAACTAAGCTCCAGACCGTTTGTCTGTCATTAAAGATGAATTTAACTCACGTAGATGTATAAGTGCTGTACAAATTGTTCGTTTTGCTGAGAGTCATTATAATAAATGATTTATAGTAATCATTCCTCCTTTTGCTCATCCAGGACACATGACAGTTAAAAATTTAATTAGGTCTATAATGTATGCTGAAGTTTTCAGGATATTTAAAAAGAATACAGATTTGGGAGGAAGCCTGCAATTGCAGATAACCATCAAATCACAGAAACAGGTTTTGCTTCACAGTATCAAGTTTTATTATGGGTGCCCCTCTCATGTCAGTAACAACCTGATAGAAATCCACTTGTGGAAAATTTTTGGTCTAATCTTGACTAAATGAAATCTGGCTCACTGCTACCAGACTTTGTCTAGTAGCACACTCTCAGCCACACTGTCTGGGGTCCCAACCTTTACTGTGGCTCTGCCATTGCTCTAGAACATCCCTCTGTGTCCCTCTGTCACCCTGCCTATCAAACCAAACAGAAAACAAATCCTTCCAAAGTTAGGCCTTTAGAGTTTCCTAACTAAAGGCCTTGATGGGTTACATGTACAGTGTTGTAACTAATTGAAGGATTAGATAATTACCATCAGCAGAAGGTGAGAGTCTTATGTAATATGGAAGAATGTTTGTAAACTGACCATTTTTAGGTAGTGGATATGTAAGACTATGGTGATTTTTTTTCCTCTCTCTTTGCTTATTTTACCCTGTAATGATATCATTGGCTTTCTGCTGGGGTTTATTTTTAGGGACAGATTTTAATAAGGAGCACTGTGAAACCCTCTCCCTACAAGCCATGGCAACAGACTTTTACCTAGTACCACATTAAGATACTAAATTCGTCAAATTAAACACAAAAATTCAGTAATATCTCATTTTAATAGGTGCTTACAAGTTTTCTAGATATGTTTTGTTAGTCTTTTCAAGTGTTTTGAAAAGAAACTTTTAGTGAGGTGTCACGATAAACTAATTTTTTTCTTTGATGTTCTGTGTGCCTATTTTAGGGCAGTTGTCCATATCCAGGTAAAGGATGTCAATGAGTTCTCCCCAGCATTCAAGGAGAGCATGTACAAGGCCACTGTGACAGAGGGGAAGATCTACGACAGCATCCTGCAGGTGGAAGCCATAGACGAGGACTGCTCCCCCCAGTACAGCCAGATCTGCAATTACGAGATTGTCACAGCAGATGTGCCCTTTGCCATCGACAGGAACGGTGAGTGCTGGCACAGCAGGGCTCTGCAGGGCTGTCCGTGCCTGCTGGGACGAGCTCATCACCTGGCTGCAGAGCGAACTCCAGAGAGAAATCCCGTTCTCGTTTCTCAGAACGGAGGAATCCTTACACTGAGAAGTTCCATCCGTTTTGTGTACGACTGGGGCAGAAAGTGAGGCAGTAATTTCCTGTGGAAATTAAGGCACCAGATCAGCTAACGCGATTCCTTGTCACTCAGTCCATTCTCCTAATTGTCTCAGGTCCTGTTTCCCATCCAAGTGATGGCATTCCCCAATGCAGCACGTATTCCCTAAGGCAGGGTTTATTCACTGGATTACAGCTAGTCCCATTCCCCTGAACTTCCTGGAACAAAGCCTGAATATACAATATTCTGCATATGTTTATTGATTGTTAGTGCTTTTAGGATCACAGACCTGCCCACTTGTCGTGCTTCCTGAAGTGGATCTATTATTCTGCAGCATGAAAGAAAATGTACTTTGGAGAATTAGTACCATTTTTTAATTGGTTTTTTGGTTTGTTGTAGTTGTTTTTCGAAGGTATATGATTTATATTTTAGGGAAAATAATAAACCATATTAAGTTTTCCATATGCAGCAGTTTTTGACCTTGGTGGCCCTGTATGTCAGCTTCCTGGAACAGCATAGAACATGGAACTGAGTTTGGGAATGGTGGCTGAACTGCATGAAAAGTGTGTGGAAGATCCTTCTCCCATTCTCTGCTTGCTTCAGACAATAGAAAATATTTTCCCCAGAAGAAACACCCTGTGTACATAGCCAGCAGTGCTCTGATTTATCTCTCCTAGCAGAAGCATTTAATCCATGCCGTTTGTAGGAGGAAAGTAGAGTTCAGAAGTTAAATCTGATTTTTTGCCAAATTGTGAATTGAAAGAATGCATGAAGCTACTGTTTTCTCTGAGCAGTCATTTTCACATTGGGATGTTTTATAAAAACTCTTTACCCTGTTCAAAAATTATTCATCTGTATTTGTGCAGTTCTTGCACAACGCACAGATGAGCATCAGAAGACAATAACCTGTTACATCAATAAATTGTAATGACTTCGGGGAAAAATCCGTCTCATTATCACACACTGGGAAGCAAGGCTATGGTATAGGAAGTGCAATCATGAGGAATATGTTTGTGTTTGAGTAAATGAGGGCAGCTGGCACAGCAATCCAGAGGATTCTTGAGAATCCAGGGAACTGCACAAAGGATTTTTTACAGCAAGTGGGCATTTGGAAGTAGATATTTGGAAGCAATTCCCTAGAAGCTTTTCCTCTCCTCTCCATGGATTTTTTTCTAACTGTGAGATTTCCCATGTTGTCATAAAAGAAAGTTCTCCATGTCTCCGGATCTGTATTTTTCCAAAGCTTCACATGACTTGCCTGTATGGAGAGTGGGTACTTACAGAAGTCACAGGTTGTTTCATAACTTCCTGCCAGGTTTGTGGCAGATATAAGGGACAGAAAATACCCTGAAACCGGTGTGATACAGAGCAGTCATTTCTATTGCTCGTGCTTTTTCAGCTCCTATCACGCAAGAGCAGCTGCCTCAGGAGTGAGCATGTCTTTTTACAGTCAGAGACATGATCAAAAGCATGGGAAATGTCAGGAATCCTTGGTTACGTCTTTGTCCTCATGTGCCTGGGACCTGCGTTTCAGCAAAGGCAACGAGAAAATCATTGATTTAAACGTGACTTTAAAGCCTGCAGTGAATAATTGGTATAAGGTTGTAATACTTGCAATTTCTTGGTCATGAATTCAATTAATATTTTTGATCTATTTGTTCACTAAAAGAACAGTGCTGCCATAACCAACAGTAATTGCAGTCTAATTTGCAATTTTTTAAGATAATGGTAATTGCTTAAACCCACTGAGATTAGAGACAAAGTCAGAGTAGATGGCTACACTTTTATTTTGTGACAGAAATATGTTGCTTAGTTCCAACACATTTCACTGCTGAGAATGTCTCTCTACTGCAGCTGATAGAAACTTTCTCTGGTGCAAATTCTTTGGAAACATGCCCATTTTTGTTCTCTGTAGGGTGGTTGAAATAGATGTATGAGATGCCTGGGACTGTCTGTTAATACTCTGCTAATTAGGATTTTGTTAACAGGGTTTATTTTAACCTTTGTGACATACAAATCTAAGTTCTTGTGTCTTTTGCAGGTTGTGATTTTTTTATGCCTTTCAGTCACCTACATGTGGAGCTTTATTGCTCAGAAAGAGGATAACCAGATACCTTAAAATCAAAACTAAATATTGCAGGGGGCATCAAAATATGGAGGTGGGGATGAATTGTGAGGAAAACATGCCATTATCTGCCCCAGATGGTGTATTTTTTTTAATGACCAACAAATGAAGCTAACCCCAAACATAGGTCTGTAAAAAGATGAAGCTATTCCACCAGCTCTTTTTCTTTTGGCAGGTCATTGTCTTGTTAGATAAAACTTATTTCTTGTCCCCACATCATGCATGGAGCACTTTTTGGCCTTAAAACATGATAATATGCATTGGGGAACATTTGCAGAAAGGCAGAGAGAGCCCTGCAGGCTGTGCCGGTGCACAGACTGCCTCCTCCCCACTCCATGGCAGGCAGGAGTGGGTGGGCAGAGGAAGCTGCGTCAGCTCAGGGGTATTTCCTACACGTCCTTGTAACTTAGGCACTTTGGGAAGGTGATATCAAATTTCCCAGTTACATTTGGGAACGCTGGCCCTTGGTATGTAATTTCCTTGTGAATAAAATTACCTTGTGTCCTGAAACTATAGCACTAATAAAATTCACTCTTGTATATGATGAGCCCAACTTGGAGGGTAATGAACTCTTAGCCATAAAATAGAGTCATGTAAAGGCAGAGGACAAATTTATGCTTTGCTGTGCAAAGAACTGTGATTCAAGGTATAAAGCATAATATGTTTTAAAGTACTATTGAATGCAGATTAGTTTCATTTTCTCCTTAGCAGAGAATCCAAATCAAGTCAGTTACTGTATCAATATTGTGTTGGCTTTTTTCAGGTGACAGAAAAATTAAACCACAATCCACAGATCTGTTGTAATGCCAGCAAAACCCATTTCTATTCACGTATCTTGTGCTGTATTTGTCAGGGGTTATGGTCAGATGACCAGAGAACTCAGGTATAGATACAAATTCTGTCATGGCTCTGACCTACTCTCACCTGTAAAATGGGGATGACTCTTATTTGCCACCCACCTCTGGGGAGCACTTCACAAATATGTGTTGAGAGTGTTCAATGTGAAGATGAGATAGGGGTCTGTCCAGTCAGTACAGGTTTTATCAGGTTACAAATCTTAGATAGGACAGGACCTCACAAGATCCCCCTTTACAGCACCGAGAGCTGTGGTAGGAGCTGTGCAAACTTCATGTTGCCAGAAAAGTAAAGCCGAACTTTATAGCTGAGCATTTGCATTCTACATTTATATGTTTATTAAGTGACAGATTCTTTCCATTATCTTTTAAAAATGAACCTTTTTGACAAGAATAAATTCTAACCCTTCAGTGAACTTAATACCTGTGGAATTTAGGAGGGAACTGCCATACTAAATCAGTCAGGTCTTTCCCCATTCTTGTGACTGCTCCAAAGTCAGGTGAAAGAACCATAAAAGAGGGATGTCTATATCCATCTAGTCCTAAAAGTGACCTTGAAGAAACAGAGGTGTAAACATCTGTGTCCTCAGGAAGGACTTTATATTCCTGTAGTCACTGATCTGCTTTTTGTTGTTTGAAAATTCCTTCCAGCTCTGGGTATTTCCAGGAAAAGGCAGATATTTAGAACGACTGAAGAAAAAAAAAAAAGGCCTAATTTTGAACTGTGTAGAAATGTACTGACTTCTCTCATTAAAATCTCTTTTTAATGTTATTAATTATTATTTTGTCTGTGGGTGACATGTAAAGAGAAACTTTCAGACGATCATCTCTAAAACTTTAATTCGTCTGTGTTTATAGTTCTTCCCTTCTATGTCTACTTTTTAATCGTATTGATTAAATTATAAAAACCCAAAGAATCATAAAGCATCAGAGGTAAGAGAAAAAAATTATTAGGAAATCAATAAACTATTGGGTAACATCTGCAAGTCATCCAAATGACCTTCCAGAATAACACCTAAGAGTTAGAATCTTTGTAGTCCAAATCTGAAATGGCCACAATAAAATATAGATCTTGGAAGATAGATTTAAGGAAATGTAAATATGTTATAATGATTTATAAATCTTGTAGGACAGTTAATGTGCCACACAAGTTCTAGCAATCTGCTAATGAACATTTGGACAGTTTTGGTTTCTTGAGAATTTTTTTTTGCTGATCGCAGACTAAAATAATACCAAGGAGAACCAAATAGGGAAATATAAAGATTAATTTAAGAAATAATATAATGCAGAAAGGACAGAAGAACTGAGCAGATATAAAATCAGTAATTAATTATATACAGTGGCAGTTTTTCATTAAAACCTCTTAGGTAGCCACTAATCAGGCAACTCAAGATAGGAGGTGGGTGATTAGATTGTTTTGTCAATCACTAACTCAGAAACATACGAAGTAGTTGATGTNTGTGTCCATGGCAGGCCTGAAAATGCCTGGCAAGATGAGGTGCCCCAGAGAGAACCCCAGAGTCTGCAGGACACTGTTCTGTTTCTGTATTAGCCTTCAGCAGCTCGTTTTGTTTCTCCTTTTGAGACATAAAAAATTAGAAGGGCTTGTGCTCCTCTGTGCCCTGCTCAAAAAGGGAGGGAGAGAGACTCAGAGTCAACAGTAAACGGGGTACTGGGCCTGACTTATACCTGCAGATGTAAGAGTCTATTTAAGCTACAAATTTTGAACCTGAAGATGGTGATAAATGCAAAAAGCCTTTCCTCAGGCCTAACATGGAAAGTTCAGCATTCAGTTAAACTCTTAAAGCTGGCTTTAATGTCGTGGTAGTAGAAAGAAAAGTGGTGGGCTCTGACAAGATGAGGAGTGTGCAGCAGAGAGACACCTGCTAAAAGTCTTCACTTGTCAAATTAATGGCACTTCAGTGAAAGACTTCTTAAAAGAAGTTGCATTTGTCTGCTTTCTCCTGTCTCTCACTCATTTGAGTGAAAAGAAAAAAGAAACCCAAATGCCCAAACAAAGCCTAACATTTCATGACTGATAAAAGGAACTTTGCCCAGCATCTGTGGGGATCAGTTCATTGCATTTGAATAAATTTCAGGATATGGGGGCTGCAGATTTCAAGGATTTTGCTGAGCCTTGCTTGAAAGTAGTTACGTGTAGCATTGCTGCAGAGTAAGTTTGTTTCTTCAATTCTAGAACAAAAATCCTCATTCAAAGAGATGGTGAAACAAACAGCCCTGAGCAAAAGCATGAAAGGGATTAAACAGAATGAAGTTTCAACTTGTGCAAAAAGTAAATTTTAGTGGAAATGGACAGAATTAAAATGCTGAACTTGTTAATAGCAGACCTATACATTTTGCATAGTGCTTTCTGCAGAAACTACTCTGAGAAATATCTTTTCCTTTCCTTCTGAAAGTTCTGATGTCTTTGTTCCCGAAGCAGGTAATTTGTCACCTTTATGTGTGTGTCAGGTTCAGCAGATAAACCCTGTTGTTGCTGGGTTTTATTTTCCATGCGATGACTCTGCTGCCATATTAAATACTGCTAAGCACTGTAATGTAGGTGGTGATTCTGGGGCTTTTCCTGTTTTTAAAATGTCTCTCATCTAAAGGGTAATAGCTTTTGGGAAAACAGGAAGATACTTGGGTTCAGTAGTGGATTTCAGAAAAGTGGCTGTTAAAGCAGTGTATTGTGGAAAATGTGAAAAATGAGGGTGCACCTACACAAACCTCACATGTTGAGCTGTAACTGCTAATTATTTTTGCCATCTTACTTCAGAAAGTGTTGTTGAGCAGATGTTTTCTGATGGAGCCATGCCCACATTATGTCCCTCCCATCTTATATTTGCCTACAATCTTATTTTTCTGCTGGATTGAAAGAAAACCCTTCCTATTCCTCAGAACTGTCCTGCCTGTGGATGTCCCATGTGCTTTAAAGAGCTCAGTCACAAAACAGTTGATGAACTAGGACCCAAATGTTGCAGTCTGTGTATGCTTAGCCAAGAATGAATCTCTGAATGTTTTCTTGTGTTGAATCTGTAGGTAACATCAGGAACACTGAGAAACTGAGCTATGATAAACAGCACCAGTATGAGATAATGGTGACAGCTTTTGACTGTGGGCAGAAACATGCAACAGAAGATGTCTTGGTACAAGTTAACGTCAAACCAGTGTGCAAACCAGGCTGGCAAGGTAAGGTTTAATAGCTTATCTATTTTAATTTTTTATTTAAATCTCTTTTCTTTGGTGTTTTCCCTCTACCTTGCAGTAAGGAAAGTAGGGTGCTTATTGCATTGGTGTGGAAAACTGCTATTTCTTATGCCTTGTTCCAAGCCTGCTAACAAAGTGGCTGATAATCCCACATTCGTTTCCATTGGCCATGTTTCTTCTCTAGGCAGAACAAAGAGCAGACCAGACAAAAAGAAATAAGAGAAATTTCTATTCCAATAAGTTATCTTATCAGTCAGTCTGAATATACTGGAAGGATAAAAAAAATGCTGCTGATTTGCCATTCTTCTATTATTCCTTTAAAGAACGCTTTTGAAGCCACCATGGCAAGGTACTTTTGCCATGTGAGCTCGAGTTGTTCAGGTTATCTTGTTCCAGGTTCAGGATTGCCTTTCACGGCATACAGGAGCCAAGGCATCCTCACTAGGAGTGATAAGCATTTTTAACGCTGATTTCTGTCTTGACATTGAGACATTTCAGTAGGAATTGATTTTCTAAAAAAGGCTGTAAGGATCTACACCCTGTGTGGAATGGAGAAGAACCCAGCTGGCAATGTACTGGGAAGATATGCCACTAATTTTTAGGAATTAAGATGAAAATGAGGGCTGGATTAAGGACAAACCAACTGGGTGTGACCACATTATGCAGGTGTCATTTGGGACTAACTTGACCTTCAGAACTAACTTGATCTTCATAATTTTAATTTTTAAACATAATGATTGAGAAGAAAAAAATCAGTTTGGCTGTTTTACTTAAAGATAAATTTGCAGGCTGACATTTAAAAGAAAAAAAAAAAAGGTTATCTTTGTCAAATGAGAAGCCCTGGTGTAGAGGAGCTTGCAATGAAGTGTTTGCAATAGCAGGATTCCATCTCCACAGCCCTCACTTGGAGCAGAGCCACATTTCAGTTTTTCGGGATGTACTAGTACCCAAGTGCTTTGAGGAGCATTTTTGTTAAAAAATATACAATACCTCTGAACTATTTCCACATTTTCTAACTGATTTTACTGTTCAAATGATTTATTCCATAAAACTAATTATGGTCTCTTTACACTGGAGAAATGTTCTGTTTCCATTTCATGGAGTTATCTCAGATAAATTAAGTACCCCCCAGTTAGACTGGGATTTGTATTAAAATGGGTGTAATTGTTGATTCTTTTTTTCATCTCTATATTTTTTTGGTTTAGGTATTTTATTGGTTGAATAAGTTTTGCAAAGGTGGTAATGGTGTGTTTGCATTGCCCAGTATTGCCATAGTTACTTTGTAGTTCAAACATCATTATAGGGCAGATGGTTGTTACTGGTCTCAGCAGGTGGGTTTAGACACCAGGTAACCAATAAAAGTAATTGAAACAACCTTACAACAGGTTTGGTTGGGGTTTGAGGGGTTTTATGACGCTTTGTTCATATTATTTGTACCTTTCCATCTGTCAAACCTGTGACTGCTTCACCTCACTGGCACCTCCCCAGGTCAAGGAGCACAAAGTGCAAGGGGATGTCTCCTACTCAGGGTCAAAGGTCTTTAGGTAAACAACTGGGTAGATAGGGCTTCAGTTCTTAATTACTAAGTCATTAATTGTAATTTGAAAATGTGCTGCAACACAATACTCCCAGAAATTTATGCATTTCTCTTAATGAGATTTTTTAATGCCTATTTATTTTTAAAGGTGGAGGAATTCATGTAGGTGATGTCTTAAAGTTTGAGCCAGTATCTCTAAAATTCACTTGTTTCTAGGGAAAAAAGTAAGATCAAATAAGCAAAACTTTCCAAGAGTATTTCTAGTAGTTAAAGAGGAAATCTGGAGACTAGGAGTGGAAGATATTTATAGTGTTCTTTCTTCCCTGTGTCTGTTGCTCTGTGACCTCCCCACAAAGGGGCAGCCAGCAGGTTTGCTACATCTTCTTTGAAATAATGCTATACTTGTAAAGATTGGATGACTACAGGAAGTAAAATAATGGCAGGTTTTTGACAAAAAAGAGGAATATTCTGAGTCTTTGGTTGTAATAGAGATGTTGCTAAAATACGTGATTTTTTTTCTTATTCTTCAGTGTTATCTTGAACAAATAAATATTGGAATTTCAATTTATGGGATCGGCACTTAGTTCCTAAAAGTTAATAGCTTTTGTGATTTGAAATATTGTGCACTTGTTTATGTAACTATCATGAATAGAGATTGTAGAAGTCTAATGCAAATTCAGTATTAAAAATTTTAGTGCAGCAAATTTCAATGTAGATGCCCTTGGAATTACCTCCACTGTGCAGGGCTGGGACTGGGAAGAACAGGCTTATGTAAAACAATTCAAGATTATTCCTGTTTCTTGAGGCCAACAGCACGTGACTGACATGTGGCAGAGCAAATAAGGCTGCACAAGCAAAGGTGCTTTCCTTTAATCGATATTCCCTTGGGCTAATAGCATTGAAGTCTTCATTAAATCTAGGAGCTGCTTCCCTGCTCTCTGATGATGGACATTAATACACAAGCAGCCGGATCCCCACACAGACATTTTCAGCAGACAAGCCTCCTCTCTATTAAGAGGCTACTTTAGAAACAAACTTGACCCAAGCTGACATCAAACCCTTCTGAACAGAACACTCTGGAGTGTTATTTGTGTCCTGAGCAAGCTAAAAATGTAAATCAATGGGCTGAATTAATTCCTAATCAGTTATTTTAATTGGAAATTCTCATTAGTGAGTTTTGTCAAATTACTTCAAGAGCCGTGCTACAAAATCTCTTCATGCCAGCTGTATTTTCATGTCCCTGATTTCCAAACAATGGAGTGACCATGTCCTGCCAGGTAGGACTACATTACCAAGAAAAGCTGGATGATGATGGTACTCCTGACATCATTATGGCTCGATCTGCAGTTGAAGACGTTTTGATTTTTGGTTTGAAATATTTTTAAATACAATTAGAGAGTTTCCATCCTAAGGAAAAGCTTGTTATCTTCAACACCTTCCCCAAGTTCTGTCCCTTCCTCCATGGCTCTGCCTGATTTCAGTTCTGTGGACACAAAGCACACACTACACTTTTTCCTGGACATTCATTTTCAGTGTGGTTCATTTCACTGAAGTTGTTTTAATGTTTTAACAAACATTCTTTTAGCAAATCATTCTTTGTTTTAACAACGTATGATTTCTGTAAAGTTGCATCTTCCTTATTCAAAGCAGGGTGGGCAGACTTGTGGCAACACGGTACTAAATATCCATAAAATATTTTCATTAAACAGTGTGAGGTGAAATGCCCTGCAATCCAGACCAGGTTCCCTTTAGGTCATTTATGGTCTTTTAATTTCCCTTTATCACGTTTCTGCTACTTTCAGGAACAGTTTTCACAAAACTGTTACTGCCCCCTCATAGTGGCATAACAAATGGAAATTAAATATAAAATAATGCGCTGAAAGATGCAAGATGGCAGAAAATTGAAAACAATTATTCCTGTACCAGGCTCTCTGGTGAACGATGTACTGTGTGGGGAGAAAAAGAGTTTAGCCTCAAAAAACAAAGGGCAGAATCATGAACCCACAAACTTAAAAAATATGTTTTGAGACTCTTAGAGGTCCACTCAATTACTGGCAATTAAACCAAAAGTGAGGTTTCTCCCTAAAACTCAGCGGAGTTCAGACAGAAAATCGTTATTAAAAGAAGAAAGCAACTGGCCGGATACCCTGGGAAAATGTCAGAGGACTCTGCTTCCCTGCAAACAGGGAAGGCTGGCCGTGCTTCTGGGGAGATGAGTGTGGAGCAAAGACAACAATCCAAAACTCAAAAGTCACATTGTGTCCTCTCATAAAAGAAGACTTTTTTTCTATGCAAAATTTCATATGGCCTTGCATAAGCAATGGTGACTAACCTGCAGTTTTAACAGACAATTAAGACTCTGAATAGAAACCAGGATTTCACAGAATCCAGCCTCAAGTGTTTTACCAGTCTGAAAAGATTTCTTATATTCATCTTCCGAGGTCTGGGAACCCATATGCATCCACACCCAACTACCCAAGGAAGGGAATAAGGTTGAAGTTCTTTAAAAATTCATGTTAAAGGAGATAGTCCTGAAAAATTCCATTACTTTCACATAGTGTTGGCTTAAAAATAGTTCTGAAATAAAAGCTTCTCTTTGTTTATTCTACCTAATAGATTATAAAAATATTTAATAAAGGTGGTCAATGTATCAAAGATATTGCATATAATTTCTAAGGCATGTAGGGCTCACTAAGGTGACCTGGGCCCTTGCTACCACCAAAAGGCACATTCCTACCACCTTTTTAAGGTTGAATAGTCATTCAGATCAGATCAGCTTGCTCTTCCTGCTGAAATAAAATCCTTCTGTTGTACAGAGCAGGGCAGGACCTTCTATTTCAGTAGCAGAGTGATCTTACATTACTTCTGAGTCAACGCTCCTCACAGATGCTGTTTGCAGTAGCTGCTGAGTGACTTCAGAATGGTTTTCATGGGGGCTTTCTAGTAAGATCCAATTACTGAGGAAAACCAAAACCATATTGGCTTTCATTCTGCCAGTGCTTTTAACAAGGAGGAATACGATTACTAAGGCAATTGATTATTTGGAGGAGGGTGGTCAAGTGCAGAAACCCTCCTGATGAGAATAATATTCTAAGTCTTCCGGAACAATTTTAAAGGGCCAAGTATTTTCTGCGCTAAACATAAATCAATTTGTATTACACTTGTGCACATAGCTAGCAGCTCAAAACACCATCCTTGTGTTGTCTTAGCTGTAAGATATTCACCCATATTTTTATAAATGAAATTTATTGTGAAGCAGGGAGTCTTTATGCCAGTCTAGGTTTGGCACTGCTGTGCATGCATTATCCATGTATCCTTCAACCAGAGTAATCAGAATGAAATACTTACATTTAGCTGTTAACTTGAATGGCACCGTTTTGGTAGAATACCCACTCTAAATAACCACTCCAGACATTTGAAAATTAACTGAACTACTGAGCTCTACCAAGTTTTGAGCTTAAAATTTACGTAAGTTCATACCTGTTTTTGTACTTGTATCAACATTGTTTTTACTCTTCTTTGACTACCAGACATATTCAGAGAAAGCAGTCATACCTGTTCCAATCTCATTTTTCAGATATGCCCTCAGTAAGTTCTGTGTCTACGTTACAGCTAAATACATCTTCCCTGAGCACTTCAGGTCCTTTCATGTTTCTTTTTACCATGGCCTCTTACTGAAAACACAGTGCTTTATATATGCTAGGATCACTGTTCTTTTGCCTGGCTGTATCAGACTGGTGGCTCATGGAAATGCTGTTCTTGTCTTAATGGAATCAGCTCTTATTCCATTTGTCATTTTTCAGTGATTTCTCAGCAGTTTGCTGAAGTTCATGAGCACTTTGTATTGCTACTGCTAAGCACTATTTCTGTAACACCAGTTCTCAAGGTCATCTTATTCTATGCTTAGGATATCCTCTTTCTAGATTGACTTCTAGTGTGGCACTGCCTTCTTTTCCCTTCACTGGCAGCAGCAACTAACGCGGTCCTGGTCTTGTGCCCAGACTGCAAATGGAAATATCAAATAACACTCCCAAGGCAGACTCACAGGGATCATTACCAGTTAGTTCCCTGTGTACCATGAACTTCACATTTTCAGAGTAACCCATTATTGCCCTCTCTGCAGGCTGTTCTGCTTATCTGTGAGGACTGAAATACTGAGGTCAGTCTTTTCCATCTTAAGTGATACAAAACCCCCATTCATTTTAGACCGATGTAACTGGATTCTTATTTTCATATACCTCTGTGGAAGATAACTCCTTTGTTTGCATTTCTGCATTGACAACTACAAAAATAGCCTTTTCTTTTTTGAGTTTTCAGTGCAAGATCCTCTTGAGCTTTACTGGGGCAATTATAATTTCATTGAGAAGTTTCTTATCTCTGAGATGCAGCTGACAGCATTGTTCCATTAATGTTTCCTCTGCCCAGAAGTTAAAGCACTACAGGATATCCAGTTAGGTTTGAAACTTTTCCTTATGATTTTTTTTCTCTGCATGTAAAAGGTTCCACATATTCTTAGACCTTGAGCTGAAAAATTGAAGACTTCCCACACGAGTTATGACACACTCAATTCATTGATTTGGGTAACTACTTCATGCAGTGTTTCAGAGTCTGTGTTTTGGAATCGGAGAAGCACTTTGCAGACTCTCCAGTAGAGACATCAGAAGTCTGTGACCAACTCAAACCTGGCAGCAGCAAGGTTATTTCTTAAAGGAAAGGAAGCAAAGGGCCAGTTGTAATTACAGAGCCGGCAGAGCCTTCGTCACCCAGGGCCACCCCGGGCCACCCCCTCACCCTGCTGAGGGGAGCAGGGCAGCCCCAGGGAAGGGGGCCGGGCTCAGCCAGGATGCCAGATCACCCCTCCTGGGGAGGAGGCAGGTCCCAGGAAGTGGATCCACGGATGAGGGTTGGGATCAGGTCACTGGGCAGGACCACAGTGATGAGGCTCTGTCAAGCCGGAGCAGCAAGTCCCTGGGCTGGATCAAGGGATCCTGTGGCTGAGCCAGACCAGCACCTGCAGCCCAGCCTGAAGGGGCTTAACTTTAACAGAGCTCCAGGCCCGTGGGGGGGGGGAATGGAGGCCCCAGGTGAAGCTTGTGGAGGTTCATTAGGGCTAATTAGGGCCCTTGGGGCTCTGACACTGTGGAAAATACATTATTCAAATGCAATCTCACAACAAACAATAGCTTAACCTGTGCTGTTGTTTCATGGTTTTTAGATTCTTACATGTTTATTTCACATAATTAGGCACCATTAGAGCTGTGAACTTTATCACTTGATGGAATATTCAGTGTCAGTAGGTCAGGCACAACAGTTGTTCCATTAGGCTTCACCAGCTCCTGCAGCAGCAGCTCTTCCACTGTCCTGTACTAAGCACAAATTTCTGTCTCTTTTTTGTTTGTCTTTTTAAAACTACCAACATGCTGCAGAAGGAAGAGGTGTATATGAATGTTTGTTTATGCTTTGAGATGTGCACTCAAATCTCTATGCAAACCATGGTATCGTAGCAGAGCTTTGAATATTAATTTGAGTTTTCTCTTTGCTATGGAAACCCTTTAACTGAGTCAGACCTGATTATCATTTCCTTAACAAGTCACTCATCTTACTTCACATAAAAAAGGTACCAGAATAACCTTTAGCCACGTCTCCAGCCTACATAAACAGCACAGATGTGAGGATGCTGCAGAGGAAACAGAAGAGATACCAATTACACTGCTCTGGGAACCTTCTGTTCCAGCAGTTATGTAGGGATGCTGCAGAGACTCACTAACAGCACCACATAAATTTTATCTTACGTTTAGCTGCCAAAATGCACATCTTCAGTGCTACAGGAGAGAAGTTTTGCATTTCATTGTGTTACAATTATCTTTAATTACATCACCATCGTTTTTAACACCATGAGATGGAATCAAAGTTTACGGCCACACACATGTAGGAGAATGAATCAGATCATACCTCCTCTGCATGATCTCTTTCAAGGGAAAAAATCAGATTAAATCCTTCTTAGTGTCATCTAGCATTAGAAATGAATTAAAATATAAAACATGGATCACAAGGACAGTACAAAAACCCTTAAGTTTAGAGATCAAGGAAAGTCTTAACATTATCCTACTGTTAGAAAGAAAATTTGTTTAGTGCATGGGGATTTACTTTTAAAGGCTCAAGCTGTCACTGAAGTTTGATCCATTTTGATCTTGGGATAGTTTGAGTATCTCAGAAATCAAGATCCAGGTTTACATAGCTGCTTTATAACTGATGAAGTCTGAAATACAAGCTTGACATGATGATAGTTTCACTCTAATGTTGTAGGGGTAACCCAGCTAGGGCTGTCTTGCATTGGCCGGAGCAGCTTTATGCCACAAGCGGCAAGCAAAAGCCCATTGAATTATGAAATCCAAACAGAGGCGGCAGGACTAAACAGTGCTAGTTTTACTCAGACTTCCCCCCCCCCGGGATCAATCTTCTACCTTGACAGTGTTTACTTTCCTAAGTTTGCAGTGCAACATGGTGTTGTATCAGGACTTGTGTCAGGTTTGTGTCAAAGGAAGAACTGTGTTGGTTGGGTTTAGCTAATCTAAGTGCAACCTGCCAGTTCAGGTGGGATTATGTATCTGAACGTATCTGGAGAATACCTAAATTCAGAGGCTTTTGCAGACTCAGCTTACATAAGACTTTACCTCTGAGTCACCTCCAGAGGAAATGAAAAAGTGCCACCACATTCCTGAAGGAAGGTGCTGATCTTTTGAGTAAGTCCAGTGTGGGATGTTATTCTGGGAGGAAGCAAAATAAGGATATTCACCCCATTCAAAATTAAATTAAAGACTTGGGTTACTCTCAAAATAATTTCTTCACACTGTGACTACTTCTTATTGTTGCTTGTTCCAACTCTGTGCACTTCCCAGCGTTGCTGCCTGTCCTGGTGGTGAGATCCAGAGGGTGCTGGCCTCAGCTTCCCAGCTCTGGGATGCTGAAGTGCTTGGGGGGCAGATACTATAGAAATGAGCCAGTTGTTTTTTACCAGAGCTGTTGGTGCCTTTTGGCACTGTTCTGCCATCACAGGATTGTAACCTACTCCAGTATTGCCTCACTGCCTGGGAATGCCTTTGGCATGGAGAGGGACTTCTTGGTGGAATTCCTAAATCTGCACTAAGTCAGTGGAGGAAGTGCTGGTAGGATGAGGATTGGTCTGTGATGATGCAGTGGACCCAGGTACAAAGATACAAGGTTCAAGTCTAGTTGATGTGCTACAATTTAGGGCTGAGATTAATGTGAGTGATTTAGGAGATGCAGGGTTTATGACCTCTGGGTACAAATTCCCACTTCTGCCAAGCTGAAAGGTAACACTGTGAAATGAAATACCTCTTCCAGTTCTTGTGGCAGAAACAGGGGGCTCCCGTTATTCTTCCTTGTGAGCAGTGGCCTTTTATGTGGTGTGGGTTTTATAGGACATTCCTCATATAGCTGGAGGTGGGTGTGCAGCTGCAGATACCTTGCAGTTTATAATTTAGTCACATCTCACATCCACTAATGAATATTTTGCATGAGTGCTGGTTCATTTGGTATAGCTGAGAAGTGAAAATGTGGCTGAAAGCTGCTGAAATAGTCAGGAAGTCTTCAGATATATATAAGGTTTTATTTTCCTTTTTGGGTAGAGGAATATAATGCCTGAACTGGTAAATAAGAGATTATAAAGATCATTAACTCATATACTGCTAGTTTGTATAAAATTATTTTATTTTTACCCGAAGTACCTGAAAGAATTTGCTGCTCTTGTTCTATTCAAAAAGTGTTAACCTCAGATTTCTGCAATGGAGAGGGAACAGAAACCTATTATTATAATGATGTCCCATATATGATACTTGAAATTCTAATTGAACTGTTTAAGCTGACAGTTGCAGAGAAATATACAATGCTGTAGATCAAATCTAACTTAATATGGAACATATGGAGTGAATTACCTGAAAATTACAACTGAAAGAGCAACTCAGTTATGTGTGAACAGGCAGTCACGTAGTCATGGTTGTCTTAGTTGTGATGTACAAGTCCTAAAGATTTTAGTAAAAACAGATACTAAACATACTTTCAGAATGTTCCAGGAAGTCTCATCTTCCTCTTGATAACAAAATGCTGCATGATTACAATTCGGTTATGTCAGGAAGAAGATATGAGAATTTTGAAATGCAGACCAGTGATTGTAGCATCTTTTCCTGGATGCTGGACTGATGACTGCCTTACACTTCAAAGTGTTTGCATGGACATTCAGATTTTTTTGTAAATGTTTAATGCAGTTTAAGACAGTGGGAGAGAGCACCATTTTTCAAGCTTTCTGAAAATGAGATCTGTTGAAAAACGCCAAACTCCTTCGCCTACTAAATGCACATATATATTTGTATCTACTCTTAGTTTTCCTTCCACTGATATTTAGAAAGAATGTCTCTGTCCATTTGCTTTCAGAGATTTTGCTGACTTCCAGGACCTAGAATTTTTCCATTTATGAAGTCTTCTTTTACCTAGAAAGATTTGAACTTCTTAGAGCAACAAGGGGAAGGGCCATAAACATGGCCAGAAGGCTGGAGCATCTCTCCTTTAAGGACAGACAGAGAGTGGGGGTTGTTTGGTGTGGAGAAGCCTCCAGGGAGATCTTGCTGGGGTTTTTCAGTGCTTAAAGGGGGTTTATAAGAAAGACAGATACGAAACGTTTTACTGAGGCCTGTAGTGGCAGGACAAGAGGCAACAGCTTTAAGTTGGATTTAGATTGGATATAAGAAAGAAATTTTTTTCCTATCAGGATGCTGAGGGACGGCACAGATTGCCCAGAGAAGCTGTGGATGCCCCATCCCTCAGCTTGTCTGAGATCAGATTGGGTGGGACTTTGAGCAGCCTGGTTTAGTGGAAAGTGTCCGTGCCCATGGCAGGGGGATGGACTAAGAGAGCTTTGAGGATCTCTTGCAACTCCACCCATTCTGTGACTCAGTGAAAATATGAGCTGTAAAGACAGATAAAATACATGTTTGTAATTACTGCTGCTTGTTTGGGTTTTCTCTGAAGCATGTTGCAAACGCCATAATTAATTGGATTTCAAACATTAAACGCTTCAGCTGAGCAGCACAGGGGTATATGTGACACAAACAGGTGGCTGCCTAAGGCAGGGGATTGTTTAAATGTTGTGGGTTGCATAAGCACGGATTAGTCAGATCTGGCTGGAAGCACGAGTCATCCTTTCAGCTGGAACTTCCTGTCATTATTGCTTCACAAAATTAGGAAAACGTTCAAAGACAAGAAGTGGCACTACAGAGGTGTTATATTAGAACGATGTGTGTAGCCTGGTCCTTGGAGGTATTTGTTTGTATCACAGCACTGTGAAATCTGACCAAATTGGGTGCAGCAGACACCTCCTCCCTGTAGAGTTGGCTTGTAGTCTGTCACGGGAACATGGACACCAGGGTTCCAGACTGACACCAATTAGCACTTCTTGTCAGGAGATGTGTGTAGCCCATGCTTGTGTGACTCAACCAGCAGCAGTGGTACTTAATTGAGCCTGACACTCTTAGAAAAACAGGGCCAAAATCCAATTTTTTTAGGACAGTAGCTTATTGATGCCAAGTTCAGAAACTCTTATTTTTGCCTTAGACAGTGACCTTTGAGAACAACATGTCATTTAAAATTATATAACTCCCTTCCCTTTTTTTTACTCACCATTGGATCTTGTTGTTTTTTATTTGTTTGTTTTTCCAGACTGGGACAAACGGATTGAATACAGGCCTGGCTCTGGCAGCATACCCTTGTTTCCCAGCATCCATCTAGAGACGTGTGATGGACCAGTATCCTCAATCCACACCACCATTGAATTGCAGACCAATTACATTGGAAAGGGCTGTGATCGTGAAACCTATTCAGAAAAATCTCTGCAGAAATTATGTGGTATGAGTGTGGTTTTCAGTTGACATAATAATGTGTTTTTTCCAGATAAAGCACCAGTTCCTTGTGACCTGTAAGCATTCAGCACTTGGATCTAGCTCAGCTGGTTCACCTTGGATCATAGCAATGAAAATGGAGAGAGTGGTGATATTTGACAGCTGCTGCATTCTTCTTTCCCATTTGTTTTCACTCTATTTCATACTTGCTCCCTGCCTTCCTTTATTTTTTTTCTCTCCTCATCCTATTCCCTTCTCTATTTTCCCTTCTTCCTCATTCCACCTCTTTCTCTTTCTTTCTTCCCTCTGCTACAAATAGTGGTGTGACAGTGTAGTGAGATTTCCAGTGTAGATTTGCTATCACAGGAAGACCATAGCATTTGAAGGGAATTGAATGTCCCTGTTGTGTTTGTCCTCCTGACTCAGCTTTCTGTTCTTCTGCTCTGTGCTGTGCCAGAGGCCAAACAAAAAGTAAAAGAATATTTTAGACAATCATTTGAGCAAAAATATTAAAGAAACATGAATTTCAGAAAAGAGTTTACCCGGTAGAGAAATATTTCCTAATTGTTTTCCTCCCTTTTTGTGCTTTTTGATAACTTTGTGTAAAATGCACAAATCAGTTTTGAAAGGCAGATTAAATACTTGAAGATACTGCTGTATTTTTTTTCAGACTTTAAGGTTTTGTATCTGGCAAAGCAATGGCCACACAGTAATCCCTTTATCTTTTGAGATCAACTGTCTCTCCTGCTCCTCTAATATCCTGTCTTTAGAATCCTCCTCTGAAGCCCTGATGGTGTGGACATTGACTACTATCTTCTCCAAAACATCTCTTTACCTGGCTGCTGTCTGAGCTACAGTAGCAAGTGTGCAATTTTTTTCCATTTAAATGCGTGGGTTTTGGTTTGGGGTGCTCTGGTGTAGAGCTTACCTTTGCTCTGACAGCCATGCAGCAGTGCTGCAGATATGTTAAGATCAATACACTAACCTTTAAGAAATAACGTCTGTAAATGAAAAATTTCATCCAGTGTTACTAAATTATTAAAAATGGAGAAGCAATCTCCAGGGGAAAATAGTTGGCAGTTGCGATTATCAATGGAGATGGAGAAAGGGAGGTAAAGGTGCTTGGGAGTAGTAGCATTGTCATAAAACCTGAATGTTTTCAACTTGAAAATTGCTTAGTTAAGATCACAGAAGCAATCATGACTTTAATCCTGTGTCTTTATCCAACTGCCTGGGCTCTAGAAGAGCAGATGAAAACCCATCTGCCCCAATATGCATCTTAATCGTGTTAATGACATTAAATCAGAGAGGCTGAGCAAGACTTGACTTAATAAAATACTAGAATTTTAATAAAAATAAATATGTTATAGCCAAAGTTAAATACTTTTGCCTTCTCTAAGAACCTGCACTGGCAGCCAAAAGAACATTGCTTTGTGCTGTTACAGACCTGAACTGCAAATGGCACAGTCACTCAGTGCAGATCACTATGAACAAGACCTAAACCACAAAATTATTACCTTGAAATCAAACACTGATAGCAGCTATATCGAACAATATTATCATTTCAAGTGTAGGGCTGACAGGAGGTACGTTCAGCTGGTATAAAATTCCTTAGTTGAGGAAGGTTGTGCAAACTCTGAGGGGTTCAGTTTGCGGAGTGTGGCTTGACTGCCTCACCTGCTGACACTTGAGTAGAACAGAGAATTACAGGGGTTTCTTATGGTCTGTCAGTGCCATTGTGGTGGCTGCAGGCAGCTTTGAACAGATGTCACTGCTGAACTTCAGCTTTTGCTCAGTACATCCGTGAAGGAACAGAATGGAAAGCACTTGAGAAAACAGATAAAAGTGTAAGAGTGTATGTAAATAGCAGGAAAATGCTCACTGCAGAAAGGATTTTTTTTTTTTGATCCAAGTTTTCCATATATTCATAGAGAGCAGACATGGTAGAAACTTTGATAAAAAGGTTGTAAGTGCCAATGCACTTTACATGAGAATTGCATTTAGCCTGGCCTGCAGTTTGCTATTTAGTATTTATTACCATCCTTAATGTAGAGAGAACTCTTATGAAAGCAGGTTAAATAATTTCTGGAAATCAGTTTTCTCCCAGAAATTACCTTATTGTAACTAATGGCTGGGTGATAAAATCCTTTGAAAAGGAAGAAAACCCTGAATTTTTTTGTCCAGTCAAGCACTGTGTGATTGCAGAGAGGGCAGAACTGAGCACTCACAGACAGATCTGCACCGTGTAAAATGCAAGGCTCTCTCTGTGTAATTAAAGATCCCATTTATAAATCCTGTGCTCATTTCTTCATTTATCTGTTGGAAATCTGGAGAAGGCAGATGCTAAGGAGGATGAATGAAAATTCATTTTTTTATATGATGGAAGTTTGCTTTTCAATAACCCGGAGATTTTCACTCCTGTGGATGGTCAAGGTGGGCAGCTTAAATGATTAAATTACACTTGAGTCATTTTAAAGTCAAGGAATTATTAGTGTTGTGCCTCAAAGCATTCTAGTAAGTATTCTTTCACCTTGTCACCTGACAATAATAAAAAGTACAGACTGTCTAAAAGACACCATTTGGACTGCAAAAACATATCAGAATAAATCACGCTAAAAGAAACAGCTTAAGGAGCCTAAAATATAGTGGAAAGATGGCTCTGGTGGTGTCTCCTTTCCTTCTAAATGTAGATAAAGTAGAAAATAATGGGATTGCTGGTTCTCACATGTGGCAGATGGGAAACTGAGTCAGGGAAACAGAGTATCAGACTCAAGGCCCTGCTCCAGCTAAGATCCTGCCCTCTCTCTGTTATCCTGGGGGTATAGCATTGCAAGAGGCTCAAAGAAAGTTGCTGATCTGATCAAGAAGTAAAATTTGGGCTGGGTGTTATTTGGATGATTTGGTTCCAGCTAAGCCAGCAGTCTGGTCCAGCTCAGCAAGTAGCATCACTATGTGCTTATCCTGGCACAAAGTTTGGAGCCCAAATGTGCAAGATTGGGAGAGGAGGTGGGGCCAACTGCATAAATCACTTGTGAAAATAAACACTTTTATATGCAAGAGGTGCCTCAGGGGTCTCAGCCAAAAACTGAGCTTCATGCAGCAGTTCCCGCATTGTTCTGGAAGCATTTTTGGGAGAAAAGGGCATCAGGCACTACATTTTGGAAGAGCACTGATCCAGTGATAAGGCTGTTCTGGGAACACCTCCAGGTAGATCCTGTTTGCATTGCTCCAGCTCTGTCTGTACACGGCTGAGCAGCCTGGGACTCTGGCTGGATTTATTAGGATAGAAAAAGCATGATTTATTCTAGCCAAATCTCCTGAGCACATAATCCAGTGGTTTTTCTCAGGACAGGATTAAAACACACTAACAGGATGAGATTCCAAACTTAGCCATAAATCTCCATACAAATATGGGCAGATAAGGGGGAACCTGTTGAGCTTGGTGCTGGTTACACAAATGCTCTTGCACAAGCCTAACCTTAAGCTGGGCAAATAAGGTCATTTACCTGAGCACTTTGCTGAGTTTGTCGAGCAATATGGAAGTGTTCAAGGCCAGGCTGGATGGGGCTTGAAGGTGCCCTGGCTATGGCAGGGGCGTTGAATGGAATGATCCCTGAGGACCCTTCCACCCCAAACCACTCTATGATACTCTGACCATGAGAGAATTCCATTTTGGAGTGTATCCTTGGATGAGTTCTAATAGAAAAAATAGGTATTTCCAAATGGTTGTGCCAGAGTAGATAGTGAGGGAGGAAGCTTCTCTGAGCTCATAGTTTACCTAATACAAGCATGTGCCCATTTAAAAATGTATTTTCTTTGATATACACCATGGTATAAGGAATTTCTGTTCCTTCAGGGAATTTAAAAAACTGAATATAAAAATCACCTCAGAAGGAAAATGAGTGAGTAAATAACGATTTTACTTGTGTCCTGGGCAAATAGTTTTATTTTTAGTGAATTGAATCAAAGAAGAAGAAAAAAACTTTATCCCAAATTGTGCCATCTGGATAAATTGAGTTTGATGTATTCCTGCTGGTAACATCTCTGTATTAAGTAATGCAGTGTCATGTATTATCCAGAATTATGGTTTGTAAAATAAATAAACTTTGCTTCCATGCTCAAACTATGAACCTGTAGGTGTTAGGTTTGATATTTAAAATATCACTTCAAAATAGCCTCATTTTACAGTAATAAATTTTAGAGAAGAATCCAAGACATTAATGTGAATGTTTCCAAATCATTACTATAATACCTTTTTTTAAAAGTCCATGTGATACAATTCTACATGGTCTTGGCTTAAAATTCTGCACTCCTGCAGAGATTTGGGATCTTTTATCTCTTCTTGGATGGTGAAGGAAGGCAGAATATCTTAGCAGGGAATTTTTTATGCCATCATGGTTTACTCACCATAGTTACTTGACAAAGCAGCAACAGGAATAAAAAGATTGTTTTTGCTTTTTACTCTTGGAATTATATTTCCTAAATGCTGTCTTTCACAGTAGGTAAATGCTCTGGGTAGCTCCTTACATGTTTTTAATAGTGCCTGGCAGTTGTTAAGCTGTAAGAAAACACAGAGCTGTGAAGAACTGTGCTGTTTTGTCAGACCTTGGCACCACAGTGTTTCCCATCTCAGTCTATCATTAAAGAACACACCAAGTTACAGCCATCAGATACGTACCAGAAACCGGCACTGAAGTGATATTATCTGGTCAGGGTGAGTCCCCCCTGTGAATGGACATTCCTGCCAGCGTTATTGTGGATAACCATGGCTGTGTGCTGGACACTGTGTGGCCTGTCCCCATTCATCCCCACTGCGCTGTATTTTAATGCACATCATCCCATATATCTTCATGCTGTCAGGGAGGGAAGATAAATGCAGAAAATTTGTTTTGACTCTTAGAAGATCTTGAAACAGCTGAAGAAATGTCATTAATGAATTTCAGAAAATAATGAAAATTTCTGAGAAAGATAATTTCACATAACTTTTTCTAGTTTTGTGTGCAGTACATTTAATCTAGAGAACTCTTGCTGGTTTATGATGGTTGGTATTTTATAACTCTTCAGTGATTTGGCTTTAGGCTGGTAGGGCTATTTGGTTAGTAAACTAGTCTAAAGAGTGTGAATCTGAACCCTGGCCTATATTAAATTAATCTTCACAGCTTTTTCATTGGTCTCTCATCCTGTTATTGATTATATGTGATTTGCAGGAGCTTCCTCAGGTGCCATTGACCTGTTACCATCTCCCAGTACAACAACCAACTGGACAGCTGGGCTCCTCATGGATAGCAATGACATAATTTTTAAATTTGATGGAAAGCAAGGAGCCAAAATCCCAGATGGAATAGTCCCGAAAAATTTAACTGATCAATTCACCATCACTCTGTGGATGAAACACGGACCTAGTCCTGGATTAAGAGCGGAGAAGGAGACTATTCTCTGCAACTCTGACAAGACAGGTGAGTCTGTGTATGGAAAAGATGTTGTGCAAAGGGAGTATCAACAGCAGTAGAGTGTTGCCCTCTCTCCTCACTTCATTTGGTCTGAGAAAAAAAGCAGTCTGAGATGGTGCCACTCTAAAGATTGCTGACTTGAGAGCTTATTGCGGGGACTGATGAGTACCTAAATTTCAAACACAGATGGGATAACACAGCTAGAGAGATTTCACAGGAACTGACTAATAAAATAACTAAATTATGGGGTTTTTTTCATGATTTAGATTGGGAGAAACAATTCTAATTGTTCACTGAAACTAGTTATATGAAATATGCATTTGGATTTGATTTATTAACTGGGACAGGATGATTCCATAAACAAAGCTAATACGGCCTAATTCAAGAAGGTGCTCCCGCGAGAACCATAATGATCTATTAGAACATGAGAAAACTCAGTTCTTTGGGGTTTCTCTTATCTGGCTGGGTGTTGTCCGTGTATCAGACGTCCAGACACACCCAGCAGCGCTGCTGTGTGTGGCGTGGCTGAGCCGGCTGTGTCGCTCCCCGCAGAGATGAACCGGCACCACTACGCGCTGTACGTGCACAACTGCCGCCTCGTGTTCCTGCTGCGCAAGGACTTCGACCAGGCCGACACCTTCCGCCCCGCCGAGTTCCACTGGAAACTGGACCAGGTACCTCCCTGCTGCCTCCTAGCCGGGACCCTCCCTCCTGCTCACTCCCTTTAGAGAGCACACGGAACGACTCCGGTCCCAGAGGAGCTGTTCTGAAATCTGTCCAGGGTCTGTCCCGAGTCTTTTGCAATTTCACTGCAACTTGCAGCTGTTATAATTCTAATTAGGATCCACATAAAAAGAGAGAAATGAGCTAACTTTTTTTAGTCATTTTATGCAGTAGTGTTTTTTTTTTTTTAATTAAGCCACTTTAAATGGTAAGTAGAGGTTTATATCCTTTGGCAGTGGAGAGAGATGTGACATTGCATATAGTTCCCTAAAAGTTTTCCATTTATCATTTTTTAAAAATATGCTTTATCAGCACAATGTAAGTGATGGAAACCTTTTCAGTTAAAGAGTATGCTGACACACAGGAAGGCTCTTCTATTATATTGTAAATCCAGTCTGCAGACCTTTTCTTTCATCTGCTCTGCTGTATGTAATTTCTCCTTATTATTAAGAGTATATTGCAAGAAATTATTATTAAAGAGATAAGACTTGCCTTTCATAGATTTATTAATTCTAGGCAGGATAAGGATCATTTGGATGAAAGAAGACAGACTTCAGCAAAGTACTATTTTTTCAAAGCAAGTTTCTTCTTATCTTTGAGTCCAAACTATGCTATTGAAGATGTAACTATAGGAATGTTTGCTTTTCTAATTCACCTTCTAAATGCATATAAAAATGAGATCTCTATCATGTTTATCAGATGAGCGGGGTAAGAAAGCCCGTGGTGGTCATAGTACTTGCTTTGCATTTACATTAACCAGTCTGGCATCAGTTTCTGCTGTACTTGATATGAAATCTTACAGCATCTCAAAACAAATTTAAATTAAATCATATTGAAGATTGCAAGTCAGGGGTAACTGATATCACCTCAGATTAGGTTGTTCTGAGAGCTGAGGATGGATTTGTATTTCTAAACTCTGTGCTAAGCATCTAAATTAATGCTAATGCAAAGTGTGTGGGAAGTATTTTGATTTTCAGAATCGACTGCAGTCAGCTTCTGTGTCCTTAGAATGAGAGAGCCAGGGTCCTCTCAATAAATGAAATTTGTGTGTGACTCTTGTAACTTGGCCATGAACCTTCTGAACTACTACTGAGAACTCCTACATGATGGAAACTAGAGACAGAAAATACTTTTTTAGGTTACTTGATTAATTTCCTTTCATTCGGCTGCTGTCAATTGATTTCCACAGTATATTTTCAGCTGTTGTTTATAGCTGAAAAAGAAAGTAAGATTAAAGTATAAATAAAGTTTTTTATGGGTTGTGTGCCCAGACTCCATGAAGATAAATTTATATTGTCATGGTGATACTGTTGTAAGTTTTGTCTTGAAGGGACCTCGTAAAAATTGCTGCTTTATCTCTTCTTCATGCTCCATCTGGCCTATATGGTAGAGTAAATTAAAAGAAACTGAAAATAAAACATACGTGAATAATGGGCTGGGGAGGAACTTGCATGGTTTTGAAGACAAGGCAGTGAGAAATTTTCACTATAATGGAGTAAAATGAAGCCTTCTTCTGACTGTATACCCAGAGTGGTCTGCCTTGGAAAGCACAGGATATTTTAAAACCACGTCATAAAACCAGTTAGGATCCTACCCAATATGAAAAGAGGCTGGGCTAGACTTTCAAGAGTATATTAAGTTGATTATTTGCATATTTAGACACTGAAATATCTCTGGAAATCTCACCTTCAGAGCAGTCCATTCTGTAGGGGCATACCCTCCGCTCCCTGGTTGTTGTTTCTGTTTTGTTAAGGAAAGCCTGGGAAGTGAGCTGTGCCCAGCTGCTGTGCGTGTCTCCCCCCTCGGCACTGTGGGACAGGACTCTGCAGACAGCACAGTGCAGCACTGACTCTGCAGGACCCTCCGGGGCTTGGTCCCAAGCACAGCCACAGCCGAGTAAAATGTGGCTGAGCTCTTTATTGCTGAGCTCACTTTATGAGTGCAACAATGGAGAGATTGTTTTTGCTGAGAGGAATCCAGTGACCTTGGAAGAGGGTGAAGCTTGAACTGGTGAAATCATTTATCATTCTCACTGTGGAACAGTAAAATTTATGATACCAGCTGCTCTGGGCTCTATCTGCTCCATGAGACTCCTCATTCTTTCAAGGCACTGACCAGGAATGTGAGCTTATTTTCATTCCAGGTTTAATTTAATTTTCTAGATCTCATTTCTGTGGTGGGTGAGTATGGCACACATCTTAGCTGCAGGCTCCATCCTTGTCTGAATGCAGGGATCCACAGAACGTTTTATACAGCTGCACCTGAGCAGTGCATCTGGAGCCTCGTGACACCAGAACAGCCTTGCATAAGAAGTGTCTGGAACCTCCACATGACAGTGTCTGCCAGGTTAGCTCTGGAAAGATTGTGTCTTTAAGTCAGTTCATAAATCTAAGGATTTATTTCCAGTATCGCTTTCAGTTTATTTAGCTCTATTTTTTACATTAATGGCCTTTGCTAGGTGAATTTTTCACTTCCTGTACTGATCCATGACCTGAGAGTGTCACAGCCCTGGGCAGACGTGCCTTTACCAGTGACCTGCTAACACAGGACCTCTGCAAAAGTTGCTGATAAACAGAGGTATCAGACTTTTTACTGATGGTATCCTTGTTATTTATAAGAAACATGGGAAAAGAGAAATGTAGATAGTGGGGATTTTCCCCTCTTTCATCCTTTTGCAAATTAAGTGTCTTAGTTGTGAGAGAATCCATTAGCAGTAATCTGGAAGTAAAGGAATGGAAAGAGCAGTGTTAAAGAAAATCAGTGTTAAGTTTGTAACACTGGGTAATAAAAACTGCAGTAGATGCCCAGGTAGGGGAGGTTCCTTCTTTTTACTTATTCCCATTTCCTTGTAAGCCCAGGTGTTTCCTTTGTTTCAGAATCATGATCTTTTTTCTGAGTTTCCTGTTCAAAAGTTTCAATTGAATATCATTATGTGTTTGTGAACCTTTTTGTCATACTTTTCTTGTACTTTAACTATTAGACGCTTTTTAGACCCTATTACAAAAAGTTTTGTTACCAAAGTCAGTAAAAGGCACCTAAATCATCATCTAATTGTCTCAAATGCATAGGAACATAGGTGTGATTTTAAGTCAGTTATTTAGGCAGCCAAATAATGCATTTGGGCCATCTAAGAATAACATATAAATATTAAAACTGTTTCTTTGACTTTCTTAGAAACCTGTGAACCAAACCAAAATTGTAGTTTGAATAATGAACCAAGCCATTCAAGCCTTTGCTGACAGTGGAATACATAACATTAAATAGGACAGTGTATTTTGCGCTCTGCTCAGCACAGGTATTACATTTTCCGTACAAATATGAGGATAGTCAAGCCAAAAGGTGTTTTTCCTTCTCCTAAATCAATAAGATAGGAACACTTCTTTTAGTGGGAAAAGGTCTCTGAGCCAGGGATGAACAATTTTTTCATGTACTTTATTCACAGTGCAACATTATTTTCAGGATGTTATCTTCCTGCAAACAGTCTTCATCCCACAGCAAAATTGGTATTGATCCCCTTAAAAACAGGGAATGCACTGCATGATGTGGAGTCAATCTAAGTCAGCAAAACCAGATAAACATGCAGAAAGTTACTGTTTCTTTACTAAGATGAGATAAATTGCTTTGAATAATCCAAAATTAACCTGCAGTGCTTCTCATTGTGGAAAAGCCCCAAACAGTTCCTTTTGTAACAGGAACTAGAGGTAAAGGTGTAGATGAATCTAAATGCGGTGCATTTTGTCTGTGTGGGCATGGAGCTGCTGAAGGATCAAGGCAAGGCCTTCGTTTGCATTTCACCCCTTCACTGGGCACGCACACCCCGCGGACCTCCCCTGGAGAAGGCAGGCGTGCCCAGTCAAGCCCTTCACTCCCAGCTCCTTTTTTAAAATGAGGCACTGCGCAAGGACACGGTAGAGCAGGAACTGAGTTTTGAAGGAATTTATGTTACATGGTAAGAGGGCAAAGTGAAATTGATTTGGTATCTGGACTCTTTTTTCATAGTCAAATTAGATATTTCCAGTAAGTAACAGGATTTATGCTTGGAAGTTGTTCTTTTTATGCTGGATTGTTAGACATTGTTTAGAATTTGGGTACATTCAGTTTTGAGAAGAGCACCCTTCATACAATGAAAACTGTGAGTGGCCTCTCTCTTGAGAGATTCAGAGAGGGAGAAAACTAGTGAATACTTATGGAAAGTACACAATAACCACAGTCCTAGAGGGTTGAGGGTACACAGAGAGACAGGATGCTGCAAGTTTCCATCATCTCTGTGCATGAAATTTCTCCTCTAGGTAAAAGCCCTCAGGCTTGCCAGTCCCATCCTTGCCAATATGATGCTCTATTTGAAGATGGAGTTTAGTTGTTTATTACTTGAAGCTCAAAAGAGTTTCTTATGCTCTTAAACACTTCAGAAATTGGTATGCAGGCCTGCACTGCTTTGTGCATATACCTCTAAAAAAACTGCAGAAAGAAATCAGTGAGGTGTTTTCCTACAGAGCCAGTAAGAGATAAATGATAAATGAATCTCACTAATTCTGCAACAGAGATGAAATAATCCCAGGACTTTAAAAGTCTTCGTGGCATCCCTGGAACCTCAAGTGCCTTCCATTACAGCCCTGTCTATCCTGACACACTTTATTGCCACCTTCCATCTTTAAATGCTATTTTGACAAATATTTATTCAGTGTCTTGCTTCAAAATAGTTTTTGGTAGCACAAGGATGAGTCACCAGTGATGATAAATGCCAAAAATACTCTTTGAGATCCCAACTGAAAGAATCTTGTTTAATGTAAGTTGTTAATGCAACTGCTCAATCACTGATAACAACAAAATCTTGACAAACCAATCACAGTGGCTGTCCAGAACTTGCTTTATGACATACAGAAGTTCCCTTGGACCACCTCTGAAGTATTCCGTACAAATTGGTGTGGGTTTGTGCATTTCTGATTTCTGCAGTACAGCCCAGTGCAAAATGCAGTGACTGCTCTGTGCTCCTGTAAAACTGCTGTGACCTTAAGGAGCAACCAAGCTCAATATTTCTCTTCTTGCTTTTGCTTGAAATTATTTGGACGTTTTTCTGCATATTTCTGTTCTATATCTTGCAATTTTCTGACTTGTTTTATTACAGCTTTATTACACCAGAATGGGATTTTCACACGTGTTCATGCTCAGCTACTGTTCCCGAAGACTTTAAATGAGCTGGGTCGACCCTTCTGAAAATGATCCCTTTTATGTGTTGCCCTTTGGGTCTTATATGGGCAACTGTTTTTCCCATATGTAGTTATGATCATTCCCCAGGGAAGCTAGAACTGTTGCAAACACCAAGTCCTTTAGACCCTAAAACAACCGTTTTTCAATCAAAGCAGGAAAAAAAAGGAAGGAAATTCTGCATAGAATAAAAGGAATTTAAAACTGTGTATAGCACCATGAAATAATAAAAAGTATAGCCTTCTTAAAGCATACTGTGGGAAGGCCCTCAAAATAATTTCATTTCTTAGAGAATACCTTGATATGGAGTTATCAATATACTTAAACAAGCTGGATTAAAGTGTCTGTTAATGCCCTGGTTCTACAGTACTCTGGGAACTCGAGAAATTTAACCCCTAGGATGGAAATTCCAATTCAAACTATGATTGGAAGGTGAACAGTCACATTTGCTTTCTTATTTGTCAGCTGTTTCTAATATTTCTCTTTTACACTGTCTGTAAAAGATTGTCACTTTTAAAGTGATATCACTTTAAAAAGTGATTGATCACTTGTGCCACCAGAATTTGTACAACCCTTGCACAAACTGTTTTGGAAATGTTCAAGATTCGTTACTTGGGCAATTTCCTGAGGCCCTTTGTTTCTCTTACAAGAAAAGGAGGTTGGCTTTGGGGCATTCAGGTGGTGTCTGAAGCATTTCACAAAGGTAGGACTGACATCTTCATCCTTCCAAAGGCAGGTTAGGAGACAAACAGGTTGTGTTATTAATAAATATAATTTATCCATGTGCATGAACTGTTTATTCCGGCCTTGGAGACGGAGTTTCTGGACGTCTGCAGTTCAGGAAGAAAGTATGGTGATGTTTTTCCACTTATTTACTTCAACATCTGGGTACTCTCTTGACAGTGTCAAAGCCTAGAAAGGCATATGTTCAAGCACATGATGAAAAATTATATAAAAATGCAAAACTGAGCAGCTTTCTAGTTCTACAGTTAAAAACAAAACACAGGGTGCTGCCTAACTGCAGTCATCAGGTGTTACTGAACTGACATATTTCCTTGATGCAATTTAGCAACAGGAAAGGTGGATTATAATAGAATTATTTCATCATGAGTGAACTACTGATCTAATTTAAGACACCTGGAAGTTACAGCATAACAGCACAAAGACATGCTGCAGCTACACTGTGTAATCAGGCTTTTCAGGTGCTTTATCTGTCAGCATGATCAAGCAATTTCATTATTTGAAGTTGTAATTAAGCTATCCGTATTTTTGAAGCCCATTGTGAAAATCAGTATTACACGTTACGAGTTTCAAGGCTACAAAAGCAGCTCACAGTGTGCATGCAAATCAGTTTGCAAACTCTTCTTGTCACTGCAGTGAAATGTCCTGTGTCACTGCCACAGGTGACAGTAATATACCTTAAATAGAACGATTCTTATTTGAAAGCTGCATTTTCTAATGCAGTTTTTTACTTGCACCAAATAAGAACTTGATCTCCAAACCTTCTCTTTCTATACTTTACTCACTACATTTTATTTTCTTACATTTATTATTGAAATTGTAGTGGGTGTACGTGGTGCAACCTTGGCACAGAGAGAGATGCACTTTAGATATCCCCTTAAATTTCCTTCCAGCTTTATATTCTAAAAATATATTATTATGGTTGCTAGTGGTTTAATAAAACTTATGTCAGTCATTTGTCATATGACAGTAGCTGTTTAAACAACTCCCCACCTAAGACTGTAGGAGTCATTTAGCTGTACTATGGATTTCTCAGTTCTCACTGTACCACCTCCCTAGGTCATCAAAATCAATAGTCTTATTTACAGAGCTCCTGGGATGTATTAGGAATGACTATGGTGGGTAAACCAAATGCGTGATTTACATGAATTTGAAGAAAGATCAATTTCACTTTTCATAAAGAGCTCTATGTTTTTAAAGATATTGACTCTCTTAAGACATAGATTTTAAAAACAATTTTTTCATTCACCAGGCTTTCAGAAGAATTGCTATCTATTGGCCATATTGAACTTTTATGTATTTAGTGTGTTTATGTGCTGCAGAAAGTAAAAAATCCCTGAGGGCTGCATTAGGCATCTGCAGAGCTGATGAGCCAGTGCATCCACTGGTGTGAATCTGCACTGGCCGAGATTCCAAACCTTTGCTTCCTTACCAAATGGATATTCACTGTGTAAGAATAAAGGAGAATCAGCAGCTGTTAAATAAGATCAGGGTAACTGTGCAGGTTTTCAGTTCAATGCCACCAATTAAAAATGTAGTCTTCAAGCTGTGCTTGGATCCGTGAGCTTTGCCAGAGCGTGGCAGAGCCAGGAGAACTTCAAAATTTAACAGTAACCATTCTCTCATGAGCAATTAGGACCTGATTAGGTTACAAATAATTGTGAATCCATTTATAGTTTTGTAGCAGGACTAGTGCTGGCTAGAAAATGGAAATCCTTATGAATAATTTAATGTCTTGAAAGCTTTTTTTACTTCAGAGTTGCATATTCTTTATAAGCAGGCAATGAACCCTACAGAAACTTCCTAGGAAGGCAAAAGTAGGATCCTCACTTAAATTTTCCATTAGGAGAAGTTTTTTCAAATGAAATTCTAAGTGCAACTTTAATGTTAGAAATTGCAAGTTTACTGAATCATAATTGCACGAAAAGTCCTGGCGTTCTTTGGTATTATTGATAGCTGTGATGCTTTTTAGTATTAGGGTTTTTTTAAGTAATTGCATATTAAAATCATAACAAACTTCCATCAGCAAGGAAATTTCCAAAAAGAAGCATCACTATGCCATAGAAGTTGCACAGAGTTCTAGTAGAGTATTATAACAAACCTTCCAATTTCAAAGTATCCTCACAGCAGCCAGTTAAGCTGCTATTTCTAATTTACTCACAACTGCTTGAAAACAGACGAAAAGCTGCAGACTGATATTGCACAGATCTTCCTACCCCTGCTCTAGTGTTCTTCCAGATGAACAATTAATGGCATTCCAGACACTCTAGAATTTTACTGCATTTTTTCAAGCAGTTACTCAGAGTCCAGGGTCTCACTAAGTTATTTTCCAATCTTGCAGTGATTCTTTTATTACTGATTCAGTCTTTTCCCTTCCAGTTTGTTTACTCCAGTTAACCTGTGGACTAAAACCTGTTCAGAGTAATTTACTGTTGCTGTAATTGCATGCATGGCCTGCATGGCATTTTTTATTCTTTCCTAAGTAGCCTCATGCCCTCTCTCCCTGAGGCACCTCTGCCAACATCCCTGGATTTGGATGCACTCCCGAGCGGGGGTTTGCTGTAATTCCATGGCCAGCACAGAGACCCTGATTTCAAATTCAGCCTTCCTTTTCCGTATGATGAATATTTAACCAAATGTGGCTGATTTAATGAAAAATCTTGCAGTAACTTATCACCCAGTGCTCAGCTAAAGTAAATAGAAGGAGAACTGGGATCACAGTTAAGTGTATTACAATTCAAACATAAAATTATGTTATTAATCTGACTCTAGAGTGTGCAATAGGAGACCGTAGTCCTCTGTGTGCAGAGGTGACAGGAAATGTCCAGTTTCCCTCAGGTAATAAGAGACATTGCTGAAGGTCATCCTTGGATTCCTTGCAGAACTGCTCTTGCTTTCCTTGACCATTACTTTCTAGCCCAAATGGATTAACTCTGTTTGGATTTCAGAAATACACAGGTCTCAGCTGGAAGATAATTCACCTATTATCTTCATTTCTGCAGTTACAGTTCCATGTCATGTAAGACTTCCATATAATTTGGTCTGGGTCTGTTATTACATACTTTAGGGGGAGCATGTTGGGATTTTTGTCTTTAATATTTAGATCTTTTTTTTCTTTAAGTTATTTACAATTTTGAACGCAAACACCTGATCTATTTGTCAAAACTAAAAAGGCATATTGTTCAGTGGTTTCGGGGTTTTTTTGGTTTTTGTTGTTTTTTTTTTTTACCCGAAGAACCTGTTGTCCCATTTCTAACAATAGTAATTTCAGCACCCATTTACCAAGCAGCAAAACAGTGTTTCACTGGGAAAATTCCAGACAGCTCAATTGTGAATAAATGTTTGAACATTTAAACAATTACTTTAATGAGATCCATAAAACTTTAAGGGCTTGTGCAACACTGATATCGAAAATGTCTTGCCACAGTCTATTTGTTTCATGTCCCTAATGTCAGCCCAGAACTGTTCTGGGATGAAGACCCTTAGTGCTGACTTGTTTCCTCCCATAAAAGCACTAAGAACGTGATCATGATTAGTACTAAAAGCAAGCTGCATATTGACTGAATAACAGCATTCTCTGGCAAAGTCACGAATACACTGATAACTAATTACCTTACTATGGTATATAACATATAATCAGCCTGTCTGCAAAATGCCAGCTCTGTAATTAAAGTCCCAGCAGTTCCCCTTTCACCAAAGAGACTGTGCATAATATTTGGGTTGTTTAATTTCCTGACTTATCTCTATGTATAAATACGGAAGCATGGACACACAACCATTCTTCACTTTACAGAACTTATTGAGGTAGCCAAGTATGACTCATTGCCACCTTTTAGTTGCATTAAAAACAAAATAGCATTTGCTTTTCCCTGCATTATGTCCTAATTGCTTGCTGGAACTGAAGTAAATCCAAGACTAATCCGTACAGGGAAGGAGCACCGATTTCTCCTGTGCCATTGTGCTGCTGTCGCTGCCTCCAGCTCAGACTGCTGCAGTAGCCAGACCTGCCAGAGTAGTGGGCTCTGGGCTGCACGTGATTCACCCCGTGGTTCCCTGGAGAGATCCTCTCACTTCAGTGAGAGAGTTGTGTAAGAGCAGGGATTCTTTCATCCCCAATTTGCACCGTGCACTTTCAAGGGAGCAAATAATCTTTCAAGTAAATCACCTCCCCCAAAACGTGGAAATTGAGAAAGGTGTTTAACACCCGTGTCAGCTCTATCTGCCTTTGCTGAGCACATTTAAACAACCCTTGCAAGCAGTCTCAGCACTTCCTTCAGAGATCAGAACCTTTGAAGAGGGATTTGCCAGATGATGGGAAGCCTTCAAAGAGCCAGCAAAGGACAGGTCTGCCGCCCCAGGCACTATCCAGGTGGGCTTTCTTCTGTGTGCAGACTGAGAATCCCAGTGTTGCCCAGATGGCAGCTGAGAGCTGAGGCATCAGGTCTGGATGTTTATTTAATTAATTAATGCCAGCACATAATGCTTCCTGTGGGATGTGGATCGATAAGGGAGCGTAGTCCTTTGGTCTGACAAAGTGAGTGATGTATGTAGGTGGGACTGTGTGAGAGGGAGGAGACAGGAACTCTCTTCAGGAGGTGTTTTCAGAGCTGAGCACAAGTGTTTGCCCTCCAAAGCAAGCAAGCAAGCCCCAGCCACCCTGTTTTCTTTGTCTATGGGGTCTAGTTTGCATTAATCACACTCTTTGTACCTTTATAACATCCTAAAAGCTGCCTGAACCAAGTGTTGTATTTGTTCAGACACCAGCAGCAAGGGAAGGATGTATCATCCTGCTTTGAATGGTGACAGCCTCCTTTTTGTTTGTGCAGCCTCCTTATGCTCGTAGAGAAAAAAATCCTCAGTTACTGAGTACTCTTCAGAAGTATGGCCAGAACTCTCAGTTGTCTCAGTCCTTGGAGCATCAGGCAGTCAAGATGCCTGACTCAAATGTAACCTTTAACATTTGAGTATTAGCATTTCAGCCAGGTTTCTAGAAAACAAACTGAATAAAACCCCTGTATATTAATATTGGAGAGGTAATGGCAAAGAATAGCAGGGCTTGTTTTGTATTACTAGTTAGAGTCCTTTTTTTTTTTAATTAAGTCTATATTTTGATTCAGTCTTATTAATAAACTGCAAAGTATTTGCTTGGTTTTCTAGCAAATAATCTGTGCTTCAGGAGGTGTGTTAAATGAGCATTTCATTTAGTTTATGACCACAATTCCATTTGCAGACAGTGCCCTCCAAAGAGTGAAAAATAAGTTTGTTGCAAATCTCTTAATAAAAATATCTGACAGGGAGAATCCCTGCATATGTCACCTAAGAAGAGGGCAGATCCTGGAGATGAGAGAAAATTATTTAAATTCCAGATAACATTCAAAGATGAATGATGAGGCCTCACGAGTGAAATGAGGTAGAATTCTATGTGTGCTGTCTTGAGGAGGAAACAAACTCACAGACCAAAAGCTCATTCCAGCTCTCTTTGAAGTCAGGTTGTTCAAAAGCCTACACCTTCTCAGTTTTGGAAAGGACATTAATAATGCAAAAAAAGAAGACTAACACAATTTGGGCCTCACCATACATGAAAACATCTCTGATCTCTGTGCTCCCTTTCCACTTATGCGCTCAGGAACATAATGGGTACCATTTGGAAATAAAACAGTTTCATGCTTTATAAATGCATTGATAGTCAAAATTCAAAAAATTAATTGAACACTTCAATAAATAAAGTCAATCAGGTACCAGGTCTCAGATTAGAAAACAAAGGAGGTATTTGGGCTGTTTCAGTTAGTTAGGAGCTCAAAGGATCTGATGGGTTTCATAGTTCTCCTTAATATTATTCTTATTTGCTAAATGGTAGATGTGTTCTGTTTGTGAATAATTCCCAAAGACATGATCTCCCCAGGTCTTTGCATATTTTCATCTCTGATCATATGTATACACATTTGGGTACATAACATTCATAGTAGCTTCTCGAGTTTAAAGAGATATTTACTGGAAAATTTATACTGAAAAATCACAGTGTAGATCAATATCTGGCATATAAATAAAATAATCATAGGAGTCTGTAGTGGGTTTGTTCGCATTTTCCTCTTCTGTGAGATAAGAACAGGGAGGAATGCAAAGCAGGCACCAAACTTTAACGAATAGGAAGTTTATTGCTAAACCTAAAAGTAAAAAGATATAAGAAGGAATTAAAGCAAAAACCCCCCTACTTTCCTCCAGCACCTTCCCCTTTTATCCAACTCACACAAAGGATAACAGACTATGATTTTGGTTAGTATAAACCTTCAGAACACTTCTCCTCCCCTCATCCTCCTCCCTCCTTTCACTTATAACATAAAGACACAAACTTGGAATTATTTCAGTGAGTTTACCACTCTAAAATAGTCTTTTATCAGTTCATGCTATGGAGCTTTTTTACAAGAAACAATCTTCTTACGACCTCAGTGTCATAGCACAACAGCCGCCCGGGATGGGTTTCTGTTGGCATGTGTGAGTCCCTACCCTTGATTACAGCTTTTCCTCAGCTGTGTCCAAGGGTTCACTTTTAGCTACTGGGGTGCAAGTTTAAGGACAAGCAACTCCAAAAAAAAAAAAAAAAAAGCAAAGGTTCTCTTCATTTACCTCTGGGATAAGCCCTCCTCACTATAGAGTGAAAATCTGGGAAAAAAATTCCAAAGTCCTTCCGTAGGTAGTTTCTCTCCTCGGAGCGGAGACGAGGTGGGCCCTCCTGCGGGGCCTCCAGCTCAGTTCATCTCTAGGAACAGAGGTTTCCTTCTTCACCTCTTCTATCCATTGTAGCACAGGCACTTGTAGCTACATTTAGAAAGCTCTTTCCCCCCAACGCTTGTCATGAAATTACAGGGGAGTCTCTAATATATCATAGTCCATCACCATAGCTTTGCAAAAGAATTTCAAATTCTAGCATCTCCTCTATCTCTTCTCTCTAGGCTTCAGCCCATTCTTCTGTGTCTTTGCCTGTCCCTTTCCCTTTAACCTGGGAAAGGATTGGTATTTGCAGGTTTCATCTCCCTGAGGAAGAAACTTACAGCACTGAAGGAGTTAATCTTCCCATGCCCTTGCAGCTGGGCTTATCTGTTGCTTCCAAGCGGTGGCCGAAGCTGGTTTCGGAGCAGAGGGGGCCATCCCAGCCCACTGTTGCTGCCAAGCAGCTGGCCGGAGCTGTAAAGTTTCAAACTATCATTTCCACGACCGGACTGAAGGGGAGTCGGGGGGCCATCTCGCCGTGGCCCGGCCCTGCAGGGCCGAGGGGAGAAAGGCCATGGCCCCATTCCCTGGCAGCATTCCAAGTGGGCCCGGCCCGGCCCCGCCCAGCCCTGCGCTGCTGCGCCAGGGACCGATCTGGCCGAGCCGTGGCAGAGCTGGGCCGTGGCCCGGCCCGGCCCCTGCCGGGCTGCCCCCCACAGGGCCGAGCCGGTCTGGCCGGAGACCGGAAAAACGAGAGAGAGAGTCCCGCCTTGTCTGTCTTTAAATGATGTCTTTACAGAGGCGTAACCTTTCTGCGAGTGGCTTAATAGAGCTGTCTATATTCAAATTAGTTAGTTAATTGGTTCTGTCAAGTTCTGGAGGAAGTTACAACAGCAATTCGTAACAAACATCACTTCCTTTTCCTTAACTAAAACTTCAAGCTATACTAACCCATGACAGAGCCCTTTAAATTAGTAGGCAGGAAATAAAACTTGTAGTGTTTATTCTGGCTAAGACTTTGGTTGATCTTTTTATTCCTCAGACTCAGTTGATTCAAGTTGATCTAAAAAAAATATCCCTATGTTTCATTACTAGGGAGAAAGTGCATTCATCTCGAGTATTGATCATTCTTTCCATTTAGATAGGAGCAGTTTTCCACGCTGATAGGAGCAAGGCAATATTTTATTAAGCCTGACAAGCTGCAGCATCTGTGGTGGGAGGTACAGTGCCTCTCTCTTCCCTTGCTTTTCCTGCTCTCGTCAGCCATAGAATTCCAAGGGCAAATCCAAGCTGGCAGTGGACACGCTGCATCTCTGAAGCAAAGTTCTTTGCATTATCCTTAATGGTTTTATTTTTATACCCCGATATCAGGGAACTTTTCTGCCTTTTGTGAATTTGTGATCAATTGGTGTTAATTAATAGAAAAATAAAGGGAAATTTTTAAAAAAGGAAAAAAGGGAAATAATACTACCAGGATGGGTTACTGTTCAGTAAAGCTTCCTGTTACAGGTAGTGAAATATTATTAGAACAAAGAGCAGATAAAAGAGAAATAATTTTTTTTGTTATTTATTTTTTTAAACAACGATAAGAGAAACCTGGAAAACATTTTAAGTGGTCTGCTCTCCTCCTGGCTGTCTCACTTCTGTTGGCAGCAGTGCTGCTCCCTTCATTGGGTATCAGTTTCTGACAGTTTCAGAAGGCAATATTGCTTCTGAAACAGGAGGCCACTGCCCCTCTCCCATTATAACTTTCCTCTGGATAGCAGTCCTCAGCCTAGAAAGCCTGGAAAGAGGCATGGCCCAATCCAGAGCACCACATTCAAATAATGTTAACTGGGCTTATTTACATGAGGCAGAGAGAGGAAGAGAGAGATTAATGGCTAGGAAAAATTTCCTTACTGGTAAAGAATAACCAACATCCATCCTAATCCCATGAAAATTTCTTTATGGGACCATTATAACAATTTATATAAATTATTTTCCCTTCTATTACCTACCAAGACTTTGTTATTCGGTAGCTGAAGGAATATGAATAATAACTTTAGTAGTAGAGTTAACAGGTGTCAGTTTTCATTGGCTGCATATCACTTCAATAGTTTAGTTTCAATTTCAGTCCAACTCAGTTATTAAATACTTAGTTCTGAAAATGTTTTTTTGTCTTTGTATGCTCTGATAATTTCTCTTTCTTTAACAGCCTTTAAGTCAATTTATTCTGATAGGAGCTGTTGAAAGTACCCTGAAGTCTTTACAACTAGAACATTTACAACTGGTAGAATAGAACAAATTGGTCTAAGAAAATATTCACATTGATATGAGCTATTTGGAGTTTATTCATTTCAGAGATTATACCATGTTGACTTTCTAAAAACAGTGTTCCCTTTTTATTTTAAATGTTTAGAGACATGTAACTGTTCTACAGCCCTGTTTTCAAATGTTTCACTCTAGTTTGTAATTTAAAATCCCCAAAGTTTGTGTGTATGTATGCATATGCATATTTATATATCTCAAACGTTCATATGTATATAGGTAAAAGCTGTAAAGGACTGCACCAGTGAATTGTTTTTCCCATCGCTCCACCTTAGAGTAATGTAAGAGTCTTCAGGTATGGGACAAAGTTGTCAAGTCTCTTCTAAGAGTAAGACAGGAGAAGAATCTGTGCAGGTGAACAGCCAGATAAATTTCAAATGAGAATGGTTTCTGATGGACAAGGTCAGCACTGAGGCCATGCAAGATCTCATCAGGGGGCTGCAGAATAAGAAGCTAAGAGATGTCTTTGATTATTATTTCACTCCCTGTCCTTCCTTTTTCTACAGTTAATGAATAGAGGTTTACCCTGAGATTTCTTAAATCCTTTCTGTTTTTCCTCATTGAAGGTTCATTTGCAGATGACTCAAACGTCATATGTGGTTGGAATGAAGTTGGCTTCATTAACTGCTGGAATAATAGAGTGGATATTATGATTCCAAAAGGGGCAGGGGATGCTGAGAGGCAAGGCAGTGATCTGCCCTGCCTGGCAGAACACCAGCAGCATAGGGAGGAGAGGACACTCTGGCTAACAGGGAGGTCAGTGCCACAATTAACATCCTCTCTCCAGCATATGGGACAGGGAGCTTAGACAAAACCAGATAATAAATCTTGGAAAACTCACAGTCAGATTTGTATACTTAGCTCTTTTAAACTGAGGATGATACACAAACCAGAACAGAACTAACTCCTAGTAATGAGAAATTTGCCCCAGTTGCCACAGGGTGACTTGCAGTGTCTGTGTTCATCTTCTTTTTTGAGATGAAAGACATTGGCTGTGTCAGTCAACCTCTAAATAAAACACACTGCAGAGTTCTGCAAGATACAGGTTTTTAATCTCAGGAAAATCAAAGATCAAAACATGTCTTACATCTGTAAGTCTGGTGCTAAACACAGACTCACCTGTTTTAGGTGCTTGCTCTTCCTTCTGCATTCATCTGAATGGACGCGGAGGGGAAATGGCTTAGGAGGGGAAAAATTAATTACTTTGATTTGTCACTACAAAGTAAAGAAGAATGATAAAATACAGCAAGGCATTTCCTATGGGAACATCAGTAGCTATAAAGAAAAATACTTGGCAAACATGCTAAATAAATATATTTCAGGCATTAGTTTGAATGAATTGGTATTGTTGGGGTATTTCTCAAGAGGAAAAAAAGGTTAAAAGATGGAACTTTCCTCACCAAATTTTCTGAGTGATTTAATGGACATCACACTTCTGTTTGACATGGTAAATAAACCATATTGCATAATAAATTGCAGGGCTCAAGGTATTCTAACAAAATATTCTATCCGTATTTTCATAAAAATGTCAAATCTTAGGGATGTTTCCTGAGCAGTCTGTGAAAATCTGGGTTTTTTTAAGTGAAAGTAAATATCTAAGTCATATAAACATTAAGCAGAAGAAAAAAATATGTACTAGACGTGTATTTACTCACTAGGTGTGAGTAAATAGTTGAAAATATCAGTTTGGAAAGACACTGATTAGATATGTGCTTATTTGCATAAAGCATTTACTTGAGCAGGTACACAAGAAATTCCAGCAGGTTTTTCTAATGGACAGTTTTCTAAACTACCCAACTGTGTAGTTCATATTGAAGGAACAATTCTTTTATAAGGTACACAAACTCTAAATCAATCAACATGAAGCTGCATTATTCTTCCAATTAGTGAGAGTATAAGGACAAGGAAGTGCTTCCCAGTCCTTGACCTCCAGTTTGTTTCAAAATACACAATTGTGGAAACTGCTTCTGTTTTGCTCAGCTTTCTGAACAAGGAGTCAGTGCAGGGACACCTGGAGGGAGCTGTCTGGGTTTCACAGTGGAATGTCACTGGTGCCTCATTCAGGGAGCTGGGGTGTGAGCCACTGCCAGCCGAGCCCTGAGAATGACATCCCTGTGGCTCTACCCACCTCAGTATAATCACAAGAGGATTCTCTTCCTTTTATCCATGCAGCCAGGATAGGAAATACAAACTGTTTCCAGATTCCTCACCCAGAGTCCCGTGAGGAAGCAATACTTGCTTGTGACTTCCATAAGGAGCAGGGAAATCTCTTTTTCTCCCTTCTCTGGGTAATGTTCTTCTGATAGTTAGCTGAGGTTCCAGAAGCAAGGGATTAATTTGCACAGTGCTCATCTCCTTTATTCCAGGACTGATCACACACAGTCCTTTACAAATGCAGCTATAGAAGAATGGTTTAATTTTCTAAATAACTCCCTGAACCAAAGCTGTAACATCACATCAGCATCTGTACTAGATGCATCCAAGTTCTGATACAACTCTGATAGCTGTGGAAAAGCTTCCTCACCAAGGAGTAAAAATTACTCCATCCTGCAGCCACTGCTGCTGACACTTTGAAGAGTGGTGATGCTCCAGTCTCAAAAGCAGAAAAGCTGGTCCAGAGCAAAGCAGTCTGGCTGGTTGGATTTTTTCCTTCACTGCCAGCCACCAGCTGTCAGAATTCAGCAGCTTGCTCAGGGAGACTCTGATCACTTTTGAGCAGGGCTGTGCAGGCTGAGGTTCAAGCTACAAGATCTATGTGTAGGTTATGTGTGCAGCAGTATTCTTATGGACAAAATGCTGCTTTGGTAGATTGTGATGGTGTTTTTCAGTGTATCACCAGTAAATTTAACTGTGGGAGTGTGTATCAATGTCTCCTTCTCCCATATGCAGTGTATTTTCCTTCCACCCTGCCTTAATTACTACTTCCATACTGTATCTATTGGCACTGCAGAGACAGGGTATATTGATTTTACAGATGGGAGAAAAAGTGTCGTGTGAAGGAGCTGCTGAAGGATAAATGCAGAATATGAAACACAAAGAGACTATTTAAAAAAAAAAAGCCCTGGTACATAATATGAGTATTTTAGACCTTTATTTAAAGTTCTCTGAAGAGGTTGTGGAGATATTGGAGACCTATTTGCAATTTGCACACTTTCTCTTAGTGGTCAAGAACATAAAACGCTTTCGCAGAGATTTTTAATCATTTCCAGTGAAGCAGTGCTTAGGTTGAGTAAAGCCAACACTTGTGGCAAATATGTCCCAATGTCTACCTATTACTGAGGTAGAATAAATAATGCTACAAGATACAGCAATTAATGTGACTGAAGGGATTTGATTAGTCAGTTTGTGCTTTGCTTTTATTTCCAAAAGCTCTTCCCCAAAATGAATATGCTGACAGATACTTTGTATTTTAGCACAAAGCTAATTTCAAGTGCGTATCTGTTGGTTCCCACAAAAGCAGACTTTTACCATAAAACCAGATATTCACAGCGGAAACAGGTTTTTGTTCATTGTATTAGAAAACAGAAAGGCACCAGGTAACCCAGGTATCCAGTGAAGCAGTGCCATCCTTCACACTGAATATCTGCATACTGAATTACACACTTGAGACCAGGACATTTTTAGCAGTGTTATCTTCTGTTCCTGGTGGTGTAGGGATAATTAAAAAAAAAAAAAAAAAAAAAAAAGTTTTTATAGACAATGAGAAAAAGAGCTCAAAAAGGCAACTGTGTAACGTATTTTCCTATACCACTTAATCAGCTTTTGCAGGTAGCTCAGCTACTGAAATTTGAGGCAAAGATTTATTAGAAGAAATCAAAAGGAAGCAGCAGTTAGAGCAACAGAAATGCCCCGAGGTATCTCCTTTTCTTCTTTTAAACTAACATGCCTTAATTGCAGACGTCTGTAGATGAGAACTGACAGTAGGAAAACAATTAAGATAATAAATGAGTTTCTAAAGTAACAGATAAAAGCTCCTTCAATGTCTCTAAAGATCCCATTTCAGAGACAACCCTGTTAAACCCCAGAGTGGGAGAGCAGAAAGGCTCCCTGTGCTCACCTGTGAATTGCCTTCATGCAAAACTCACCAGTCTCAGGCAGAATGACTCAACTGCCTAAAATACTTAATTTTAAAAAATTTACATACATAAATACACATTTTTCTTTGAAAAAAATGGCAAATATATGTAACTTTTTCAATTTTATATGAAATCCACTGCCAACCAATTCCAAATTATTATCTTTTTTAGGCTTCCTTGTTGCAGTGGCACTATTCTTTAGGTCCTGATTCAAAGTATAATGAAACAGTCTTTCAGAACCTTCCTTTTAGCTCCCTGTTTGTAAGCAGTGCAGTGCTTTCTCTCAATACTACAAAAATATGTCCAAAATACATAATAAAAATAGTTTTTGTCTCAAAATATATAAAAAACCTATCAAAAATATTGGAATCCACAGAAAAAGAACAATATCAAACTTTGTAAATTTTTAAAAAGCTCTTTCAGAAGGATTTTTTTAGAGATGGAGAGAAAAACGTGGTATTTTTTTAAACTCGAAGCAGTACCCCTCTCCCCATCCAATTATCATCTATTTTCAGTCCTCTGAACCAGGGCAGTGGGGGCCAGACTTTGAAGCAGAGCCACAAAGCATTTGGCTGCTTTCAGAACAAGGCAGGAGGGTTGACCTGAGGATTGTGGCTGAATGAATAATGCTAATGCCATTAAGCATAAGATTCCCTGCATTTTTTGCCTTCTTTAGTGAGGTGATATAAAAATGCAGAGTTTTCCACTTTGAAAAGCCTGTCTGTGGCCTCTTCTCCCTTGGCAGTGCAGGGCTGCTCTTCTTCCCCGACGCTGCCTCCCCCCAGGCCAAACAAGCCCGGTTTGCTCAGCCTCTCCTCACTGGCCAGAGCTGGCCCATCTGCTGGTTCTCCACTGAATTCACTTCAGTTTATCTAAATATTCCTTGTATTTAAAAGCCCAAAGCAGGCACAGTGTTTTAGATGTGCTCTAATAAGTGATGACTAAGGATGGGGGTGATGAATTCAGAGAATGTTAAGATGCTACAAAAGGCATCGAGAAGTGAATACAGTGACACGCTCTGTGTTTTAGATGTGGATTAAGACGCTTTCTTCAAACAAGTGGTTTAGTCAGACCTCTTCTGTCAACTGAACGAGTGGTTCAGACCACTCAGGCAGAAGGATTTTAGTCTCAAAGCTGCAGTAAGTGGTGCTGTTTCCAGGCAGCAGAGAGCTTTCTTTGGTTTCCATTTCTTCTTCCTGCTTTTGTTGAGGATGTTTGAGTGTGTTCTGAGAGGACTTCCTCAGCAAAGTCCCACGAAGCAGAAGATGGAAGTAACACGTGCCCTTCTCAGCCCTCAGAGTGCCCTGAGCAGCTCTGAGGGGATGTGCAGAGCTGTCGGCCTGCTCGGGCTCCCTGGGCTGCTGGCCGGCACCCAGGGGCCGTGCCGGAGGCTCAGCAGAGGCCCGTGGGTGAGCACGGCTGGCTCTTCGCTGGGGCGCGTCTGGGAGCACAGGCTGCCTTGGGGCGTGCAGCAGTGTCCCCAGCTGAGCCGGGGGAGGCTCCAAGAGCTGGAAATTGCAGATTCTCCCAGGTGCATCCCAGGCCTGTAGGGACAAAGCTGTAAAATGGGGCATTTTGCAGACCACCAAAGTCTGGTTCTAAGCACCATATGTTTCTCAGACCAAGAACTTTGGTTTCAGTCTTTTCCTGAGCATTCCAATATAAAGCACAAAAATCTGACGTTTTTCATTAGAAGATGCCAAGAGCTTAGGACACATATTCTGTAAGATTTATATGGAGGCTGTTTTCAGCTATTTCATAAAAGCATATTCCAATGCAATGGCTTGTAATCAGCACTAGGACTTCGAGCTATTTAATTCACTGTGATTTGATTAATACTTTTTAGAGGCAGACTGATGTGATAGAGTGATTAGACCAAGCCATCCAGCAGTTTTGGAAAGCCTAGCTTACTCATCTGTAGTTTTATCTCATTAGAATAGCTTTATAAATTAGATTTTTAAATAAATTTCCAACTTGAGAGTATTAAAATTTCTTTATTTGCCAGTGTAGTATATTTTATAATTTTCTTTTTCTGGCTTCACTGCTTCATATTGCATTCCATTGCCACTGTGGAATATGTGCAGGGAAAAAATTGGCTTCCTATGTTAAGAAGGCAAAGAAGGTGTCTGAAATGACAGCATAACAAATTACACACCACAATTATTTATTTCATCATTTTGTTGCTTGTGAAATGGCCAGCCATGAAGTACTACCTGCTGCTGAATGACTGAGATGTATTCCAGAGTTTGGAAGTAATTTTTTGCTTCCCTGTAGAATATTTGTTTTAACTCTGGGGCCCAGTACAGATACTGAAAGATCATTTGGAGGAGCAGACACGTGTCTGTGTCCCTAAGCCGAATTGAAATCGTGTGACAATTAAGATGACCAACAAGTGCTGTTGAAATTTCAGGAATAACTGAGCTGAGACTTTTCAGTGTGTAAATTCCCTTCAAAACAACGCTTTTTGCGTTTATGTGTTGAAATTTAAGGAAATGCATGTAAGTGATGGTTTGAGGACTTCACCAACCTGTCTGCATTTGCATTATCTTATGCTCCAGAATGTATAAGAAAAATTAAAATCTACGAAGTATTTTGTGTGGACATTCACAGTTGGACATCTGCATTTTTCTTGGAAGCACTTGAGCCCAGCTGCAGGAGACTTGAATTGTGGAATTTATGAAATGTTGTGTTTCCAGTAAGCATTTTCTTTGAAAAATGTAACTGCCTAATGGAGTGATTACACTGGCTACACATTATTGTGCTCTTTGTGTATGAAATGCCCCAAAATGTTTGCATTTGCTCTATAAAGGTGCTCTTGCTTTAGTTAAACATGAGAATTGCTCACTCATTGGGGTGCACCTTGGGGCATTCCGAGTGATGCAGTTTAGGGTTGCAAAACAGAAGTACTTGGAACAGTTCTCCACAAAGTGCCAGGTGCTAATCCAGTAGGTTTGACCATGCAAGGTCTCTCAAAACCAGGTTTTGTTTTCTGTAAAATGTCAGCTGCATGTGGCTGTGATGCATCACATGCTAATGAGCAGGTCAGGGGCTCGGTAAGCTGCTTTTCCTTGGAAGGCAGGGCTGCATAATACTATTGGTGTTGCTGTTTGTTCAATAAAGTTTTCAGTTTTCCAATTTATCTACTTTCAGTTTTGGTTTCAGTTCATTTAACCTTCAGAAAACATTTGTGCTGTCTGCTGCTTAAAAAAGGAAGGCTCCCTCCAGCAGCCCCTTTCTGCATTTATCTCTTGCTGTGGAGCTATGATGTCTGCAGTAATAAATGTATCCGTTTGAAATAGGAGTGATTAAGTGCTTGTTGAAATGTCTGCTGGAACAAAACATTAGCTTTTGCTTTCAAAGGGCAGATATTGCACGAGATAGCACGTAACCTGGCCAAGGACAAAGTGTTATGTTTAAACATCACTTTCTGCCTGCTGCTTGCTTCTGTGAAACAGCAAGGATATCTGCATTCAAGAACTTCCATTTCTTAATACATCAAAACAAGGATCTCCAGAACTGAAAGTACCATTGTTGTAACTATTGTTTTATTTTTGAAACAGCCCACCCACCCTACCAGTTTGCTGTGATTTATTCCTTTGAACTTTTAAATCTGAAAGATACAACAACAGAAAAAAATAATTGGGCAGACATTGATATTTGTACACCAGACTTCTGTCTCTAGAGGGACAGGTTCATCCAGCTGTTCATTTCTGAACTAAAGCTGAATTTGGCCATCCTGCAGTAATACCTGGTTGTCCAGCTCAGAAATTCATGTGTGATTTGACACTAATGTTGTAATCTTGAAAGTATGGTGTAACTGTGGCCGTTGCTTTTCAAAGCTGGTGGGTATCAGGGAAACCATAAAGATCCTTATTTTTCCCACCATATGGGAAAAAGCTCAAGGCCAAAAGATGAAGAAGGGTGGAGAAGATGTGAGTTCCCTGCCCAAATCGGTGGGACACAAACTGCTGGTGTCTCTGTGTTACACAGAGCACAGCCCAGGTCCTTTCAGCACTGTAGAGGGCCTGGCAGGTTGCACAGGACTTTCTAAGTAGTGATGTGATAAGTTAATAATGGCAATCATTGGTAATAACTCATCAATCCAGTGAATAAGGGCTGTATATTTTCTTAATCTGAACCTAATAGGGATCCCCAGTAACTAGTCCAAGTATGTGTCTCTGACATGAAATTCTGTATTCTCAGCACTAGATATAAATATTGAGAAACTAATATTGCATATTAGCAAATGTGAAAATACAGAGCAAATACCAAATTGTCTGATTTTTCTATTTTCTATCTATGTCTTGTTTTCAAAAAGTGTGTTTTAAGAAGCCTCTATTTATCACATATATTTTGCATATATGCCAAGAGTATTTATCAGCATTGTTTTAGCTTTTGTTAATGGTAGAGATGTGTAAATTGCAACAACGTTATTAGGTCCTATGAGTAGAATTTGGAAACAACAAAATTTTAAAAACTATGTGGGATATAAAAATCAGTCACCACAAGAGCTAGCTATTATTTTGCTGTGTCTCCCAGATTTGTGACAAAGAGTGGCACTACTACGTTGTCAACGTGGAGTTCCCCGTGGTGACGCTGTACATGGACGGAACGACGTACGAGCCGTACCTGGTGACCAATGACTGGCCCATCCACCCCTCCCACATCGCCATGCAGCTCACAGTGGGGGCTTGCTGGCAAGGTAAAATCACAGCAGTTAACACAACACAATCAGCAGTTCAGGCCAAAAAACAATCTTACTTGTCTTGCTGATTGCATAGGAAATAAACTGCTAAAAGATTGATGGTATAAAATCTGATGTAAATCCAGAGTTGTTAATGAATCCAGTCCAAGGATAAAATGGACAGGACATTAACAGGCCTTGCATTTTCATCACCTAAAGAAGTATTGGATACAGTTTGTGTATTCAGGGTGAAAGTCGTCTTTATCTTTTGTCTTCACTTCTTTTAATTGTTTCCCTTGTTCTCCAGCCTTAAGCAAACTATCTAGACATTAAAGAACTCCAGCTATCTCTTTTCAGTCCCTGCCTCAGATTTCTTTACAACTCATGGCCCAATCCTGTGCTCTTCACACTGGATGTATCTCACCAGCAATTCCAGTAATTTACTTGATTCACTCTGTTACACACCAGAGGTAATAGTGAGAGTAAAATAAATCCAGAAGTCCAAACCCCTGAGCCATACCTGTATGGGCCTTTGCTTAAATATTACCTTTTTCTGTTTTCTGCCTTTCATAATCTCATTCTTGTCATTCTCTTTACCTGGTCCTTACACCACTTTCTTTCTCTGTTCTCTGCCTTACACCTGAAGTGCTTCTCTTTCTCTGCTTGTCTGTTTTTGTAAAGTTGTCTCCATTACCCCTCCATGTTGGTTTTCTAGTTACACTATGTCTTGTTTCCATAAAGCACGAAGTGAAGGAAACTATAAGAAGGAAAAAATGCTTTAACATAGATTGTGTTTCTTCCCCACTCCTCCATGTGGTCTCACGTTCTCCATTATCACCTTGTTTGCCAATTTGATCTCTGCTTATTTGCGAAATTTGGACATCTTATGCATGGCAGGGCTGTTCAGTGTAAATAGTACTGGAAGCAAATTCAGCTGTTAGATTATGAGCTGGGTAAAGATCCAGTCTTTACTTCCATGGTAACATACAAAATGAAGCCACACTAATCCTAAAACCAGGATTTGCTAAGTTTACAATATTGATCACTGGTCAGCACTGCACTAATTCCATATACTTTAAAAAGTGTAGACTGTTTGTTGTCTAGCTGGTGTTTGCATGGGTTGATTGATTTTGTGGGGTTTTTTGGGTTGTTTTTGTTTGTTTGTTTGGGTTTTTTGGTTGTTGTTTTTTTGGGGGGTTTTTTTGTTGTTTTTTTTTTGTTTTGTTTTGTTTTGTTTTTTTTAATGTAGTATTGGTGTGGTTCTTTTAGATCAAAGTTCCAGAGTTAGCAAATGCAGATGTCATTTATAAATTCAGTTCTTTCCAGACACGAGCAAATGCCATAGAGGCTGTGAATAATCATGGAGTATTGCCTACTGAAAAATCACCATTTCTCAGTAGCTGTGCTAAAAAAAAAATTATTTTAATCCCTTACTTCATATTTATATGTGGTTCTTCTGCATAGGTCAACAGAAATGTTCTTGCACGTTATTTGTATTACTTCTGCCCCTTATGTTCTTTCATTCACTCTTAGTGTTTTTGTCACTCTCTAGAAGCAATCTTCAGCGTTTTGGGAATTTTTTCCTAAAAGTCTTCATGTTGGTGGGAATCCACTCCCCTCACCTAAATCTCATGTTAATCATGCTGCAGATGCCACATTTGGAAGACTGTGAAGCAGTTCTGGTATCTGTGGAACAGGCCCTGCCTAAGCAAAAGCTGTGCCAGCTTTGCCAGAGCCCTGCATCCATGGGGTTCATCTGCCTCCAAGGCAGCTGAGAACATCCAGAACATCCAGTCTTGTTCCCCTTGCACCTCTGTCTCCGTATCTCAGATTGGGAAGAGAAGGAATTGAGGCCACACTCCTCACGTAGGCTCGCAATGCATTTGGACCACAGACTATATTTAGTATTTAAGCTGTTAAACAAATAGAAAGTTGCAGTTGTTTTCAAACATTTTTATCTTTGCCTGGGATAATTTGACGGCTTAATTAATAACAACTGAGGGTAAGATTCTTCTTCCTTTTTGCTGAAACACCTGATTTATACCCCTGAAATCATACCTATTGCTGCTGTTAATATTTGCTGCAATATTGTTATTGCTCTTTTAATAGTGAGAGAATTGGAGCTCGTCAAAAGTAGAAACAAATTTTCCACCTCATGAAAATGCTAAGATGCAGTAAGACAGTGTGCTAAAGATTCTGATAAACTATCACGTGCCAGGCAAAAAGATAAAACTTTTAATGTTTATGTGAAACAAGGTTTTAAGCTTTTGCTTTTGACAAAGCTTATCTTTTGATACATTTGTTTTGATCACCTCAAACTATTTTAAATGAATGGTGTGAAAAGTCGCTCTGTTAAGAACATTCAGCACTGTATTTCAGTCTGTGAAATAGTAATTATTCAACATATAAAACCAATCAATTCTAGTCAAAACATTAACTTTCAAATTTTATATATTTCGAGAAAAAGGGGCTCTATCAAATGAATATTTTAACTATAAATACTTTCTCTGAAACTGTTAACAAGGTCTACTTAGGCTAATACATTTTGGCCAGTAACAATAGTCTAAACCTCTACATTTTCAAAGCACTAGAAAGCTGCTTTGCAACATTCTATGATTTATTTCAGTAAAATATGCAGTGATTTTGGTGTCATGAGCCATTCAGGAGTGTCTGTGTTAAGAGGATATGAAGAGTTTTCAGCTCTGGTTTGCTAAGACTACTTCCTTCCTTTTCATCAAAGCACTGGCAGAAAGGAACACTGCTCTAACCTCTTCCTTCAGAAAGGGCAACACCTTTGCTGTCTTTACTAAACCATTTTACAGTTCTGAGTACATAGTATCCATTTGTCAAAGTCAAATTATTTGAAAAACAGTCTCAACTCAGAGAAGTAAATGAATCAGAAGAAATAACATTCCTTTTTTCTTCCCATGCTGACTCTGATTTGCTGGCAGCCAAAAGTCATTGTGGCTGTGGGGCAGCTGAAGAACTGGCACGAGCAGGAAGAGCATATTTAGAGGACAGTGAAAAATCAAGAACAAGAATTGCAATTCGCTCTGTTAGCACTAATAGGAAAATCTGGTACTGCTGTGAGGGATTTACCGTCTCATATATGAAAATGTTCAGCTCTGGTCTGGAAACTGGAAATTGTTCTGCTGCTGCTTTAGGAGCCTGAGTGTCCTCCGTGATACAAGTAACTCTTTGAGCCCTGATGTTTCCATCACTTACTCTGGTCATGGAAAGAAATCTAATCCTGGGGTTGTGTAGCAAGCATCATGCCTGCACCTCCTCCTTGTCTTTCTCAGAGTTTTATCATGCAGGAATCTTGGACGTGGAAAATTCTTTAAGATTATTGTTTCCTATTATTAATATTTCAGTGCCTGAGTAACTGTTTTCTGACTTCTATAGCCTTGTTTATAGCAACCATTATGAAAACTTTGGTTGGTTTTTATTTCTGCCTTCAGCTGCTCAAGTGAAATATAAGACAGTTTAAGATCAGTGCTGTTCTCCTGACCATGACATGAAAACAAACCAAATGTGCAATTTCTCAGGCTTATGTGACAAAGTTAAACTTTAGCCTATGATGTGCTCACTGTGCCTTGGTTTGTCTGTGGAATAAGCAAATCTCTCCTACATCTTTACCCTTTCCCTGGTGTAAAAATTTTGCCTGATTTCTTTGTTCCTGATTTTATGCAATATTTCTTTAAATAATGTAAGCTGAGTGCTAGAACTCTCCAGAAAGGAGGAAAAATTAGCCTTTTCCTGAAGGGCAGATTCTTGGAGACAAGCAGGGAGTGAAGATGGTTGAAAGAGCAGAAAGCCAGGCTTTAAAAGTGATGGAAGAGACCCTTCCCAGGGTCTGTCAGGGTCAAGTTTCCTGCAGCCCAGGAAGTCACCAATTACTTAAAGCCCAGCCTGGGGAATAGTTCCCAGCTCTCATGACACACTGGGCATGAGGAAAGTTGCATGATTTGTTCTGGCATAGTCAGTATGAACTTTTATCTACTTAAAATTAGGTATTCTGTATGTTACTGTGGTATAATTTTCCTTTTTTAATATAAAAACCTTGGTTCTTTCTTCAGGGAGCTTGTTAAAAGGAGAATCTAAGTAGAGGTACCTCAGTGGTTCACAGTCCTTCACAATGGTTAGCCCAGAGTGAATTTATTTTTGTGTCGTTGAAGTTCAGTACTGCTGTACTTGATTGGGGGTGGTTTATTTGAGGGTGGGAGCTTAAGCAGTGTCTTTAGGCTAAACTGTTGATTACATGTGACATTACATGGTTTGGTTACATGTGACCCAGGAGCAGTGACAGGTAGAACCTAACCCCAACAAAGTGCCAGCCTTCATGCATGGCACATCCCAACATACTTCTCAGCTGTGATTTCAGTGACTTGAGGTCTGGGAAAAGGTAATACTGACGACAGAGGTAAGCAAACTGGGCTCTGAGTGAATTAACCAAGGGTAGAAATAAATACCTAGTACAGCTGTACCTGGAATTAGCCCTTTCTGTACCCTGGAAAAGTTTGACAGCTTTCTCTGCAGGTACATAGGGTTAATTATATAACTTAATCTTAACATCTTCAAAATTTTGTTCACATCAGTGGTCTCACTGATGATTGTCAAGGGTGTGATCTTGAGGTAGATCAGGTTATTTAAGGCCAAAGTGCTGCTCTGTCTCCAATGGTGAAAGAAATTTTCAGGCAAAATTACTCTCTCAGGGTATCTAAAGGACAAAACTGACTTGCTTGCACGTCTGCCTCCTAGAACAAAAGAGACACTAAAGGGAACAGCAGGGAAATGGCTCTGTCTCTGAACCCCTTCTTCCCTGAACGGATCTTAAAAGCAGACACGGTCCATTGGGATAGGAGAGAACTCCCCAAGGCTCAGCTTTGGTTCTCATTACTACTCTTTTTCTTCTTTAGCATAAAAATACTTTTAGATTTTCCCTTTTACCTTAAGAGTTTCAAGATCTTTTCAGATAATAAAGAGGCCAGACAACTGTGCAGCAAGGCGGGAGAGTCACCCGTACTCTGTGGGGATAAAGTGCAGTATCCACAGGGTAGACGATTTTTCCTCGGGTCACTTAAAAAAATCTGCATCACAACAAGAATAGAATCAGACTTCATGATCTTATGTTCTTATTCTCCCTTTTAGGTTTTAACGTCCTGTTTCCTATTCCTGAGCAATGCAAACAAATCGTTAGCTTGTCCTGGAGCGCACTTTACAAGAGCTTACCCCAGGAAGTTCTCCTCTGAGTTCATTATTTCTGATTCAGTTTATCTGAGGACATAGCAAATGGACCCTTTTACAGAGTGAGAAACTTCTTCCATTAAACCAAGGTTTATAGGTTGCCACTCTGATCCCTTTATTGCTATACATTCAGTGGCAAAAGCAGACAGAGTAAGGGAGCAAGTTACGTGATTTGCTAGTCTAGTAATTTTTTGTACCAGAGGCAGAAGACAGACTTCGTCATGGTCTCTCTGAAAAAAGAAGGTCTTGAGTTCATAATACAAGTTCAAAAATGAGTTCAAAATACAAGGCATTTTGGGGGGAAGGAGTTTGTGTCTCGCTCCTAAAGCACTGTCAGGAAAGCAGTGACACAAGGTAATGACTTGTCACAAGGTTATGCTGTAGCTTAGCGTGACTGTAAGTCACTGTTTCTAACAGTGCCACCCCTTCAGCAGGGCTGGAGCCTCACAGTGCACTTATGCTGGACACTGCACAGAGAGGGTCTTTAGGAGAAGCCCGCTAACAGCAGCTTTACTATCGTGGATACAGCAGAAGGCTATTTTAGTTCCTGTTTTCTAAGAAATCGCTGTTTTCTATTCTATTTTTCTTTTGTATTCTCCTGTCATTTTCCTCTTTCCTTAACCTATGCTGGAAAAATCAGGTTTTTTATAGAGCCCTTCTGTGGAATAGCCTTATTATCCTCACATGCCAGCCCTCTGCTGACACAGAAATCACCCAGTGCAGTCAGAGAACTGACTGATGATTGAAGGCAAGAAGAACCATAAAAGTTGGAGAGGGGTTCAGAAAAAGGAGAGACAGCAGGGGCAGCAGCCTGTAAATACTCAGCCTTGGACTTCCTCCAGAAACTAAGGTATCCAACAGATAAAGATTGTCCCTACTGTGCATCCAACACCACTGGATCATGCCAGGGGGGCTGACATAACTTGCACAAACCTGAGACCTCAGAGGAGTGGTACAAGCACACCTTAACGCAAGAGCACCAGGGCAGTCTCAGCACATTGTGGTGCTGAATATCTGTGTCCTGATGCCTGCATGGATACAGCAGTGCTCTTGCTACATTGTCATTCTCATCAAGAAAAGATGGGGCAGATTTCAGTGCACTTCACAGATCTTTGCTGAATTTCAGCTGTAGTAGAAATGCAAACACGTGTGGAAGGTTTAGTTCAGGAGGGTGCTTTCTTGGGGAGCTGAATTTGCTTTCAAATCTGTCAGCCATTCAGCCTAGATGTATGTCCCATTTTTAACTGAATTTCTGCAGGGAGCACTGTGCACCAGAACAAGAATATTTTTTGGAGAATAGGGATATAGGGTTTTTTAGCAACATTTATGTATTGGCTTAATTGTGAAAAATTGTAGAGTGTTTTTATTATCCTGAGAAAAATTATCTTCAATAATTTTAAAAGTTATACCCCCTTTTGGTTTAAGATGTATTGCACAGAGATCAGTTGGCATTTGGACACAAAAGAGCAGGGAGCCTTTGGTGTTCTCTGAACTTGTACTTCAGGTAAAGCTTTATAGCCTAAAGCTGTCTGAGTGAGGTTGCTGGGTTATGATATCTACCCAGAGCAGGGGCAGACTTAACATGGGCCATGTTTGATGACCAATTCCTGATTCATTTTTTTATCTGAGTGATATAAAAAACCCCACTAAAACTTTTCTGTGCTGAGAAGCTCTGGGAATATAAAATGTCAAGTCACTAATTGGGGCTACTCCTGAAATCTGTGTTAAGTTTCATCCTGTTTAACAGCCAATCTACTTGTCAGGGAATTAAGCCCAGCTCCCTAAACTGCCATAATAAAAAGATGGGATGAATTTGGAGGCTTGGACCTGAGGACTTCAAAGCCATAATGTCGTGTGTCTCCTCCCAGATTCATTCAGTCTTTATTCTGGGACCCTGAATAATCAATTTTTCTTTAATTATCTGGCTTAGTATAACTAGAGTCTAGGATGTCTTAAAAGAATCGCATCTCAGTTGGAAATTCTCTTGATTTCACCATTTCCCATGAAAACCTCTTTGACTGCTTTGATAATTACTTGCTCATTATTAGGATAGGGCAAAAAGCCTGCAAAATCTGTGAGCTCAATAAAGTCACTTGTTTTGACGTGCTTGATTGTTCTTTGGAGACTGGTAAGGAATGCGAACAGCATTTTACATCTGTGTAGTCAAACCAACAACTGTAAAATTCAATGCTAATCAAATTCTGTCACACTTTATATCAACTCAATGCGAAATGAAAAACAAAACAAAAGTGTCATGGAAACAGGCTCTGCTTCTTTAATGAATGCATTTTAACCCCATGAAGTCCAAACCCTGAGACTCTTCAGTTTCCCCTGGACTCTCCAATGTTGTATCTAATGGATATAAGATATGCTATCTAGCAGAACCTCTTCATGGCTGCAACCAGAGGTGATTGCCAGGTAACAGTTCTTAACCCTCCTAAACCGTTGTTCATCTGGCCGTCTTCAGCTGTTTATAAGAAAACATGTTTTCCTCCATATGTACAAGGAGTCATCCCCGCTGAGCTGCCACCAAGACAGACAGACATCTGCAACATACTCAGCTAAAGTTAAGTAGGTTGCTCTTCTCCATTTGATCTGGTGTGTTTGAAATTTCAGGCAGCAGCTGTAACTGTGTCTGTGACTATTTAGGTCTGTGCCAGACACTGATACTGGAAAGTCTTGCTTTCATTGGCAGCCTGATGGCTCCCCACTGAGGGGTCTGTGGGTGCAGCCTCCTGCGTGTCCTGCTGGGTGAGTCCTTCCCTGGCTGTGCTCCTGGCGGGCTCGCTGTGAGCTCAGCCACCAGCTGCGAATGGCACAGGAGGGAACTAACACTCACATGGGGTCAGAGGCTTGTAGGGTTTTTTGTGGGAGAGGAACACCCTGGCCCCAGCGTAGGAGGTGCCTCTAGGCTGCAGCTAATATTGTAGGACACTACCCTTCAGCATACCCTGATACTTCTAGTTATCTGGATAATTCCAGCAGCAAAAGAGATCAGAACCAGCACAGAAAAATCTCAGTCCAGAAAACAGTTACGATTTTAGCAAGTGAAATATTTGATGCATGCTACTTTGACAATGACTGAGGAGTGAACAGCATTATAGTGAATAATTATGAATGTCATGGTTCCTCTGGATGCCTCCGCAGTCTGTGGATACCATCTTCCCTTTACAAGGGTTGAATTAATACCAAAAGCCTCCATCGATCCTCCTATATCTGCCAGACTTTGGGAGTGTTGGTGCGTGCTGGGTCAGGTGTGAAAAGCAATGCACAGTTCTATCACCGAGGTCTGAACAACCCTGTGGCCTGTGTTCCCTTCTCAGCTGTGATGGTGACCACAACATTTACATTTAAGGAAGAGAAAAAAATCAGTATTCAGAAAAATTCAAAAATTTTTCATGGAAGGAATTGTAGTAAGAATAGCTGGTGACTAAACTACAGTGTAGTTACAGACATTAACTTAATTCCCTGACAGCAGGGAAGGTTCTGTTTTCCTCTCTTGGCCCTATCATTCATCAGCCTTAAGCACTTAACTGTCCCTTGAGAATTAGCACGCACAAGCATATTAATCCATAGCAATCAATAAACATAGTGCTGAGTGAAACACAAGATACAGCACAGCTGAGGAGTAGGTTTTCTCATTCTCTCAGAACTTACCAACATCTTCATGGAGATGAGCTGTATCTGAGCAGTGTTTCACTCATAGGAAAGGGCAAAAAGACCCTGACAGCAAAGAAGTCCCATGAACCTTGCTGAGGCAGTCCAGGTTAACTGGATGTGCTGAGCTCTGGAGAGAAACTGGAGATGCTGTGTTACAGAACCATTACAAATTTTAGTATACTTGGATTACCTCAAGACCATAGTCACTGGAGCTCCACTTCGTTCTCACTGTAATCTATTTAGGTCTTCTTCATTATCCCAAAAATGTTGTTGCTTAGGCTCTGTTTGGTGTCAGAACCAAGAACTCAAAGTGCCTTAAAGCAGTAAGGGCTGTTGGGAGCAGCTCATGTCTTTTCTCAGTTGTTTCTTAGCAGGTGGTAATGTCAGTGCTGAGCCGAATCCAGGCAGTGGAACTGAGCATCCTCCTGCCCAGCGAAGGCACTGACTCTGAGCTGCCTATCAGCTACACGGGGAGCATGAAATGAATCATGCTCGGTGTCAAAGAATCTCTATTTGAAAAATCAGCATTTAGAAGAATTTGGATAATATTCTGTAAAATGTTACTGTCAGCATTAGGTACAGTTACCCTTTGTGCTTAAACATGCAACAGAATTATCATGTTCATGCTGGATTAAATATATTTATACTCATCTAGTCTTGGAAGCTCAGTATTTTAGAGTGACTAGGATTTGGAGACTGGCCATCCTGGGCTAAATTTCCACCCACTGAGAAGCTGAAGTCAAATACTCAAAGAATATCAAATTGCAGAAGCAGAAGGAAAGACAGCTTTCAAACACACTAATACAGTAGAACCAAGTATGAATAAAACATCTTAACCAAGCTAGAAAGCAGGATTGTAGGAAACTGGCTTTAGGTCATTCCTTTAATTTTAGTGAGAGTTTTGGGTTTTGCTTCCCAGTTTTATTGCATTTGATTTTGTCCATTTGCAATCTGATAATTACTGGAGATGGGAACATCAGCAGCTAACATACCCCACTGAGCTGAGAAGATTCTGAAATGCTGAGACAGAAGAATATCAAAATGTCCGCATGCTGCTACAAACAGCTGTAAGAAGAGTCAGAAATAATTACTTCTGTTCACCCTTAAGTTCAGAATTGGCAGGTATATAATTTTGTCTTTAACACTGGTAAAAGGTGCTTATGGAAGGCTTATTTAGCAATCTCGTATAAGACAGTATTCCCTCTTTAGGTGTTCTTGCTTTTCATGTGATTAAAAGCTGATGTTCTCACTGCTCTGAACAGGCACATCCTGTTTTACACATACAGTGACAAGAATACTACATTAGGGTTTAGTACTTCAGAAAGATAAGTTCCAGGGAGAGCAAAAGGGGTGCTCATAGCATACAGTGTTAGGTGGAAGATGTAAAGAGAAGTCCTTGTTTAGCCTGGCAAAGGAAAACGATAGAGCTGGATTTTGACAGCTCACACTCCCTGTTGGGAATAAACGTCCACCTCAAGGGTCAGTGGTCGATGGGAGTGGATTGCTTGGGGAGCCTCTGTCTTCAGAAGAGTTTAGAAAGCTCAGGCAATATTCTCAAGAATAGATCAAGTGCAGCTGCTCTTGTCTTGAGGCTGGGGACAGACTGCCTCATTCCTCAGGGATACTGCAGGCTCTGCTCTCAGTTGTTCACGTGCACTGTCCCAGCCTGGATCACCCTGTCATCACCGTGGCCCTGGTTCTGCAGATTTTCTCTTACTCACACAGCGTGACCTTGGCTACTCCCAGATATTTTTCACTTACATTTTCTTGAAATACTTGGTGTTTTTTGTTTAAATAACAGTTGATAGCCTCTCCCAAACAAAGATTACATCACCTCCTCGACAGTCGACTCTCCATCTATGCACCTGCACAAACCCTATCCTTATTCCTGTGAACAGGGTGTGTACACCTTGTTCTTTAAATGCTCAATGCTTTTGTAGTGCCTGTATTTTCAGAGTATTTTAAAAGCTCATTCCTGGAAACACTCATATTCTCTTCCATGCTTTTATGTTGATGGCTGGACAGATGACTTTAAACAAGAATTATGCATCTCCAAGATGATAATACCTCCTTGTGCACCAGCATTTTTTAAAAGTATGGCTTGGGTACAGTGAATACCCTGCGTATTTAATGATTTGTGGGCAATTGCTATATCACTGCTCATGACCTAGAAATTGGAAGTGCTTTGTGAAGAATACCAGAGAAGAACTATTCCAAAGTGGAAGAACAACCAGTATCTGTTCATGGATGCTTTGGTTTATCTTGCTTGTTTCTGTCAGGAAAAGCCACCGCACTGACTTCTTTATTCTGGCTTCTTGTCTGGTCTTTTATATACTTTTCAATGAGTGTATTTCACATTTAAATACATTCACTGATCTGAGCCTGCTTCTTATTTTATGTCTCCTCAGAACTATTAAGATCTACTGGCAGACTCACTATAAGTTTATAAATTTCAAAGCTCCAGGATTAGTGTTGGTATTTTAGCCTTGAAACTTGCTGTCTTCACAATTCTGTAGTGATATGAAAATGTGAAGCTTCAAACAAAATGTGATTTGTTCCTCTTCTGTAAGCTCTTAATTGGTTTTCTCGCTTTATCTCCTTTTTAAGGAGATGTTTACTTTTTTTTTTAGTTTGGCTTACCTTTTTCTGTCCAGATACATTACTGCTGTGTTAGTGGCAATATGTACTTTTAAAGACAATGTAAGCAGATAAATATAACAGCATTTTGGCTGAAAAGCCAACATCCCCATAATGCACTGTCAATTTACCAAATAATTACCAGATTGTCTTGGTAAGTATCAGAAAGGCTGAACTTTAGCTGTTGTATATGTGAAAGCTTCTGTGAAATCTCCATAAAATTCTGCCCAGAGGAAATTTTCTGTGTAATGCACAAATGAATGAGAGTGGCAAAGAATAATCTCCCCTTGGGAGCCTTCCATAGGGGTAAGAAAAAGAGAGGCAATTTATGCTGTAATGTTAAGAAAAAAAGAACAAAACCTGCCTACTTCTCTGAAGAAACAGCCTGCTTGGACACCTCTTCTCTGTCAGTACACCTTTCTGTCAGTGTGTGTTTTCTTCACTATACAAAATAGCTCAAGTCTTCTTCATAATTGTCATCCTGCAGAGACTGGAAGTGAAAGTTTTCAGGCTTTCAGGTAACAACAGCAGCCTAAAGATATTTGCCACTTCATCCCTATGCAGCTCCAATCCACACACAGATCTTCAAGTTAAAGTTCGAGCTTGAGCTGTCTTGCCTGGCAAAAACAAGTTGTTTGACACTAAAGCTACAAACACTGTAGAGATGAGTTATCTACCAATTACAACACCTTATCAACAGCTTATCAACTGCTAATCCAATTAGTCTGCGTGGCTCACTGCTGTGTGGCTCCCTTCGTCCTCCCAGGCTCGAGGTAGGCAGTAATTCACATGCACTGTGAGAGATAACACTTGCAGCAAAGACAAGCTCTGAAAATTCTCCTAAAGGAGGATGAGTAAATCACTAACTGTCCCAAGAGTAATTGAGATGCCGTGATCACTGGAGCAGGCAGTCTGTAATCACGTTTTATTGACAGCTCCTAAAGATCAGTCTTCTTGGGAGCTGCCTGGAGTGAAACCGAACCGAGCGTGTCTAGAGGTGCAACACGGAGTGACAGGACCAGACCTGGCACCAAATGATCCGCTTTGGGTCAGGGACAGCACTCTCAGCCTTTGAGGGCAGTGCTGTGCATAGGTCCCTGTTCACTATTGGAATTCACAGCATGTGCTCAGACACAGCTCTTCAGAGGGAGCGAGGCAGTTTGTGTCCGCGGAGCCACGACTCTCAGCTCGTCTGGTACTGTGTTCTTCGGAGGAGAAAGGCAGACGTAGCTGATCTTGTCATGGAACACTTGCAAGTACGGTTTCTCTATAAATACATACTGGACTTAATCATTTACTAAATTGGCATTTGAGTACTTAAGTTCATTTTTAAAAATCACATGCTTCCTTTTATACATTTGGGAAGCCAGGTTTCATCCCTGGGTTTGCTATCACAGCTTTATAAACACCTGAATACAATCTTGGAAAAACAAGAATGTTAAAGGCAGCCTGCTACCACGTACCACCCAACAATCCAGAGACATTCAACTGTACCACAGTAAATGGGATCTCAAATACACTTGGCTAAGATAGATAGAAAGTCTTTAAATGTGTTAAGACATAAAGTGATATATTAGATGTGTGGTTTGTGCGTTGGTACCAATAACCATTTTGCATTCTCTTTCTTGCAGGAGGTGAAGTCACCAAGCCCAGATTTGCTCAGTATTTCCATGGCAGCCTGGCCAGTCTGACAATCCGGCCAGGGAAAATTGAGAGTCAGAAAGTGATTTCCTGTTTGCAGGCCTGCAAGGAAGGTCTCGATATTAATTCTCTTGAGAGTCTTGGCCAAGGAATAAAGGTGAGGGATGAACTGACATCATCTTTGATAAAAATTTAGATCTGATTTATGAAGTGGAGAGCCCAAGGCAGAGTACACACAGTACAGATGTACTCCCAGAAGCAATGTAATTTCCCATAAAATCATGCAAAGAAAAAACAATGGTAGAAGAGCTGTGACACTGCAAAGAAAAATGCTTCCATTATTGCAGAGCTAGATGATCAGAAAGTAAGGCACTGCTGATATTTCAGAGTCTGTATGAATTGCCAGGTTGTGTTTTCATGCTTATTTTGTTACTTCTACAGAAATAGATGTGATTCCAAAGATTTATTGAATTTTGATCTCAACTAGTTTTAAAGCAGTGGAATACTTAAGTCCTAATGCAATAGCATTCTAAAATTCAGTGTGTTCAAAGAGGAAAACTTTATGGTACATGAAAATTGAACAATAAAAACCCTTAAAGTCAAGAAATTAAATTTTTAGATTTGAATATAAGTCATTATCCATCTTCATTATGCATATGACTACTGGTAATGTAAAGTTTTTTCTAAGATTGGAGAAAAACAGACAGGGAAATCCTGTTTCAGTTGACCTAGTGGGCAGATGGCTTTGCATTCATTCAGATAATTCTGAAATTTAATTCTTTGGACACATATGTAGGATCTTGGCTATTCCAGTGCTCACATGAGCTGCACTGTCAGTTTTCCTTTACTGACATCATTATTTGGTGACAGTGTTCCTGTGCTTAATGTAAATATACTTGTGAAGCTGTTTCCTAGCACACAAATACCACTTCCAAAGGAGCTGAGCTTCAATTCCAACCCAGGAAGTTCCTTTGGGTGCAGACAATGCATCCTGAGAAGCTGCACAGGGGTGTTTCAGTGTGGGGTTTTCAGGGGGCAGGAGGATGGTGCTATAACACTTCATCTGGAACATGCAGTGGGAATGCCATGGGCTGCATTTTATTAGCTAAACCTTTCCATTGTGCAGACTGCCCTGAAATGTGCCTGAATGTCTGTCCAGGTTGCAGTGGTGTAATATAACTGACACATTTTCTGAAAACAAGGGTAAAAATGAAAAACGGAAGTGCAGAGCTAAGGAGGGATTTTGCTAGCTCTAACTTTTATATATGAGGAAAGGCCCCAAAGAATTCCTTTATCATTGTACCAATGACATCATTAAGAATCTCACATTGCTGCTTCTCACAGCAACGTGACACAGGGCTGGGTAAAAGCTGTTTTTAAAAGGCAGTGCCTACAAGGAGCAGGTAGGGATTTCTGGAACCCACGTGTTTGCCTAATAGTAAATTCGTTGCTGGGATTTTCCATGAATTAAAGCACTGTACATTTGGTCCATGGTGCTTAGAAGAATAGTAATTCCTCCCCTATTGTTGCCCTCTGAAACCTGACAATGTTTGAGTCACCCCAGTTTCATGGGCTTGGGAAAATCCCTGTCCTATCACCCACTGCTGCTCCAGCGTGTGACTGGCTTTCTTAGTGTACTGGCCATGCAGAGGGAAAACAAAAGACAAGGGATTGTTTTCTGCCTTTTCATGCTTTTTCAAACCTTCAAAACATCTTCATTTTCTGAAAAACAAATGAGGCATAGTGGGTTTTTTTAAGTTACTGATATTGCTCTTACTGCCTCAGCAAGCGAACAGTGAGTGCAACAGCAGGAGGAAAAAATGAAAGCAGCAGCCAGGGATAGATTGTGAAAGGGTTTCTTTGGGGGGCTGACAGAAGGAAGCTCAGCTGAAAGCAGAACAGCTGCCTGACCTTGAACAGAAAATGAGAGAGAAAGGTGTTGTGGTGTCAGAAACAAACACACCTGATCCCAGGCAGGCACATGTGACAGCTGCACAGGTGATGGGCTCTGTGGGGCTGTTTATGTGGGGCTTTGCAGATTCAGTGTTGGCAAACTGATGCTGAAAGGTGTTTCTGGGCTCTTCGGACCAAGGAGATTCACCCTTTAACCACCTAAGAAAGAGCAGTGCAGCAGCAGTTTCTGACATGATAGTGTTGGACGTTTTTGGGCTGCAGCCTAATTTTCAGATATCTGTAACAGCTCTCTGAGACACTGTATAAACTGTTGCTATTTTTAGCTTTTTTTAATGAGAAAGACAAAAATGGCTCAGTCTGGGGCTTTCTCCGGTCCCTTTGGCAGCATTCCAGCTGTTTTGGCAGCTGAGCTATTAACTGGCTAGCTAGATCTCCTTTTGGTAATTTTATTCTCTACTGCTGCAAGCTTAAAGACAGGAAAAAGAAAGTGTATGCAGGTTGCGACTCATGTTAGTCCTCCTCTTTGTTAAAAAACCCCTTCAGTGTGTTATGACCTTCCTGCACAAGCTTTAAACCCAGTCCTTCATGTTGTGTTTGACAGAGAACCCTGCGCTTCCTCCTGTTCTTCACAGTCTGTTTGATGTGCTTCGCTTTTTAACCTTTCTGGCTGTAAGGAAGTGTAGACAGCCATTGTCTGTATTTAACAGAACATCTTCACATCATCGATGCCCAGCTTTGGGGAGGGACTGCGCGGGGAGAGAGGTGCCTTTGTGTTCTGTGCTGGTAACAGTAGGGTACAACATCAAGGGGGTTACGCTGGTTTCCTCTGCAATGCAGATGGTTTACTGAACCAATTAACAGACAAAACATGGAATTAGGATTAATTACGATGAAGGTGAAAATCAGTCACTGGTTATGTCACAACAGTGACAAAGTTTCTTGGTCAGCAGGACTGATTTGTGTTCAGTGCAATAGAGTAGAGAAGGCTCGGGGCTACAAGAGCAGGCATTGACTTTGCAGCGTTTCTGGCCCGAATGAGCAGCTTTGTGCAAGGAGCAGCTCCATCTTAAAGCATGACACCCTTATTGATCATGAAACAGGATGGAGAGCCCCCTTTAGTGCGTCTGACGTTAATGAAGATGTAGGAGGCAAATGTTGTAATTGTTTTGTTCGTTCCTGTTGAAATATATCTCAGATAGGTAGCCCAGGATAAAACCACACAGAAAGCAGGCAAAATATGCTTCTGCATTCTAGGCTGGCTCAAGGCAATGCTTTTATATGAGGAATGTGTTTAACCTAAAAAGATTACATAGGAATGATAATCATGGTGGTAAGTTAAGGGTTTGAACTCTACAGAGTTCAAAAATAAATAGCATTGGAAATTGCTGCAGAAATAGCATCATCAAGGTTGATAAGGCTGGGCAAAGAACAGCAAACTGGGACCAATTTACTACAAAACTAATTATAACATAACTATAAGTAGTTATTTAGGTGACTGATATAAGTACCTGAGTTAGAGAACAACATGTGGATTCAGCCAATGATAGCTACTAAGATTTTTTTTCTTAAATCCTTAAATTTTTAACTTATGTCTGTGCAACATCCCTTAAAAAATGTATTATTTTGTATTCTGTACCTGGTCCCTTAAATACTAATTATTTGCATTTCCCGTAGTATCACTTCAACCCTTCCCAGTCAGTCCTTGTCATGGAAGGAGATGACATTGAGAATATAAATCAAGCCCTCCGAAAGGTCTCATACATCAATTCCAGACAGTTTCCTACTGCAGGCGTACGACGTCTCAAAGTCTCATCTAAAGTCCAGTAAGTTATACTTCAGCTGAATTGAACAGATTAGGAACGTTTTTAATGAACTACTTTTTTCTTTGGCCATGTAAAAAGAATAATTTTGGCTAAATTAAATTGATAAATCATACTGCGTTGTTATCGAACCTAAAGGATTAATTTAATTTACTTTTATGCCAGTCAACATGGTGGTTTTCTTTTGATATTATCTTCTTAAGAAACCTTTTGTGTTAGTGTAATGTACTTGCGTTCTCTTTATAGTTTGGGGCAAACAGTCTGGACGGAACAGTGCATTTCCTGCAATCTTAATTACTTTTAATTTTAAACATTTATAGTTCCTTCTGAGGATAGCCAGAGCTGTTACTTTTTAATGCAGGCCTGTTCCATCTAACAGAGGCCATATCTGCAAGAACAGAGTTTGTAGGTGTGCTTGAATTAGCCTGAGTGTGTGTCTGTCCCCTCATATGTCTGTGCTGTCACTGGAGCACTGGTGGAGGGTGTTAAACGGGAGTCTGTGTCCTTCCCTTTCCGTGCAGCAGCCGTGACAGAAGCTGCCCAGTGATGTTCTCAGCTGGCCACAGGCACAGCCTCTCCTGGGCTCCCGTGGGGCACGGCTCTGTACAGAGCAGGGAAAGCAGGCCTTTAGAGGGGAGAGAAACACCAATTCTGCCAACTCTCACCTGCTGTGGGCACAGTTCTTCCCAAGTGCCAGGGTCAGGGCAGTGCTGTGGGCTACCCTCCCTGTCTGGAGAGCGGCTCCCGATGCGGTCTCACTGGAAGCAGCCCAGTTTGCACACCCCAGGGCTGGCCCAGGTCCTGTGCCAGGATGAAATGAGGTAGAGTTTGTCAGGAGATTCACTTCCAAAGCACAGTGCCTATTCAGATGAAAGTGGAAGTACAGGCACCTTTTGTCCCCTGCAAAAACTGGAGGGTGCCAAAAAGAATTCATGATGAGACCAATTTAAATGGCTAATTAGGCCCTTTTAATCACACATGAGAAGGTAACTATGTTGTATTCATTAGCTATCACTGTCTGAATTTAATATTAGGTTTACTAAAGTTAGTTGTTATCTAGTTAACGTTTTTAACCATCTACTGCTCTGTTAAATGTCAGCTAAACATTAAAATATTATTCTGATAGTGACCTTAGGAAAGACTGAGCGTGTCCCTCAGTGTGAGTAGCTGTGAAGGGATGAGAGGGACAGAGCTGGCCTGTGTACACAGTGGTACAGGAATATGTCCCGGTGTGTGGCAGTGTCCAAGGATGAACCAGACTGCTCTGAGAGTCTGGGTTTGGGGCAGTGCCAGTGCCACACACCTCTGATGTGCAATGTTTTACATGCAGTTAATGACTAATGTATTTTTTCAGATGTTTTGGTGAAGATGTCTGCATTAGTATCCCAGATATAGATGCCTATGTAATGGTGTTTCAGGCCAATGAGCCCAAGATTACAATAACTGGGATGGACCACTTTGCTAGACCAGCTGCACAGTTTGAAAGTGAAAGAGGTGTTATTTTGTTACCTGACATCAGGATTGTCAGCACAGTCACTAAAATGGAGCATCCAGTGGACTTAAGAGAACATGACAGAGGTTTGTGTCTTTCTTTTAAATATTATTACTCATTTTTAATGTCTCCTTGTGTTTTTTAAAGGATGGTGCAAACAAGTAACGCAGAAGAAGTCACTTCACCCAGATTAATTAGGCCACAGTAATGCTGTACTTAAGAAATTCAATTCAACACATTTAAAAATGTGTTAAATGGTGGTAGGTCAGAATGTGCTTCAAAAAACCCAGATTTTCCATGTAGTGCCCATTTAGTATACTTCAGAATAATTCCTTCCTACTCTTCCTTTCCTATTCTGTTAGGTAGAGTATTTTCATTAGAATGTCTCTACTTGTAACAGAATTTTGTTAATTGTGCTGTTAAAGTGAAAAGCAGTAATTGAACAAAAGTTGAAGTTTTAGTCTGCTCGTATATTTCCAGCTATGATACTGCCTTGTGAGTGATAAAGTGTGAGAAAGTCATCTCGTGCCTCAGTTTCCCAAACATAAAATGTATATATAATCCTTTTAAAATATTTCTTCTCAAAGATGGCAGTTTATTCTAATGCTGAGCAATGTGTGTTTAATTATTCAACACTGGATGAATGTTCAAAAGTATAAATCAAGTTTAAAATAATTTTCTATAAAGGAATATTTCTTTTAGATGTTTGTGGGCAAGGCAGATGAAATGTCTAGTAATTTGTGGAACCATTCTAAACACTGTTTGTTGGGCTAGAATAAGCCGAAGCTAGATGTAGAGAACAGAAAATGGGTAATGATATGCAAGTTTAGGTGTGTGGATTCCCTGAAGCCTACAAATTTGACTTGGTCTGCATTTTTGGATAGGTTACAGCTGTACCTAGAGTTTAGGTACCCAAATTCACTGCACCAGGAGTTGGGAATCCTGTCCATGCCCTCCTTCCCAATACACCCTCTAGCACCAAATTCGCAAAATGGGCAGGAAGTTCCAGGCTTGCAGTGTCTGTGCCCTTAGGGAGCTGCTTAAGCAGGTTTGCCACACAGTCTGTGCTAAGTTGATCGGCAAGTTTAAATATTATTTTGATAATGCTACTATTTTTCCAGTGACAGAATTATTTTTTTACTTGTACATATTGAAGTTCAGTCAGTTTATAACTTAATTTCTTTAAGTCATACAGAAAAGGATCTTGCTATTTATGATAATGTCCTGCTCCTGGATAGATGGCCAGGTCTTTGTAATGCAAACTGTTTATGGGGCATAGAGGAACTGAGAGAATCATCCAAGCATAGATAAATTGCATGTGTATTTTTCCAGTTTGGTTTTCCTTGAGAAACCTGGTATCGATACAGCATTGAAATCTGGAATTTTTGACGTGAATTTATTTCCAAGATCAAATTTCAGTTTTCTACTTCCAGTAATGTTCTTGGATGCCTTTTATTACAGAGCAATATATTTTCTATCTATCTCACTGGGTGTTTGTAGGCCTTCATCATCACGGCACCTGAACAGACAGGACACTTCTCTTGATTTGCTTCAAGTGTGCTGGATTTAATATCAGCAAAAACAATTCAGCCATCTTGGCAAAAATTGAAAGCCCTGATGCAAAGCACATAAAATGACTGAGCTGTTCTGTGATCATTTATCTTCATTTCCTTCTTTTTTCATGGTCTGTGCCATGGGTTCACAGCCAGTAAGCAAGTGGTAGTAGAGGAAATGCTCCACAACTTGGATTTCTGTGATGTTTTGGTCATTGGTGCAGAACTAGACCCTGCGCAAGAGTGTTTAGAACTAGATCATGGGGAGCTTCAAGGAAAACATCTAGATGCCACAAATTCCACTGCAGGATATTCAATCTATGGTAAGTTCATGAAATTTGTTCTCCCTTATTTTCTCACACTCATGATACATTGGAGTGAAAGCTCTAGTATGTAAGAAATTAGACAGAAATCTGTGATTTACTAGCCATAAAAATATCCCAAGAGTGATTGCATCTTAAAAAACACAGTTGCTTCTTGGTCTCTGGATGTGCTGTGTTTGCCCGTTGGATTCTCAGCATCCTTCTTGCTACTCCCCAAGTGAGGAAAATGGCATCCCTGTTTTCTTTATATGTGGGGTTCTTGTGCACCATCACAGTGGAACGTGGGAGTGAGGGGATTCCTCAGTGTTCCTGTACAATGCTGGTACATCGGCCATCTTTTTGTGATCACTAAGTAATTTATCCTGTACCTTTGTTGTTGTAATTATCCCTCTCCATTAGTGACCTACATACAATTCGGAAAGCTGTCCTCACGTGCTCGAGTATCAGGGAATATTGGATGCCCTGGCATTTGCAGACCATTCTGCCAAGTTCCCTGTTTTCTGTGAGCACTTGGTTTGTTCTGTATTGCTCAGAGCAGTGTTCCCTTGCCTGTCCCTGAGCTGTCCCTGCCCTCCCACCCCACAGGCGTGGCCAGCATGTTCAGCTACGAGCAGGTGCTGCGGCAGCTCCACTACCGCAACTGGGGCACCTCGGCCACCTCCGACAGGAAGTTCCGGGTCAAGTGCTCGGAGCTCAATGGGCGTTACACCAGCAATGAATTCAACCTGGAGGTGAGCAATGACTGAGTCGTGTTTTCTGACCTGGCACCGAGGCCTAGAGCCCAGGTACCACCTACAGGAATTGCAGGACCTACGTAGCAATATGGTCAAAATTAGTAATTGTTTATAAAAACTACGAACAGCTTAATAATTGTTAATAAAATTAACTGTTATTTCATAATGTTTAGACAACACCTAAAAGCTGATTAATACAGAGAGAAGAAAAAGTCACTACTTATCCAGACAGGTAAATCAAAAGAGTCATGTTCTGTGCCACTTCAGAGTCAACAGCCAAAAATGTTAGAATGCATTTTTCATGCTAGAAATTAGAAATATATTAAGCGGTGTATTTTCCACTGGCATTAAAAAAAGGAGTTAATTTAGCTTTTAGGATCTATGTAGTAGTGTTCCTATCTGCTGATGAACTTCATAGTCCAATGTAATATATACAGCCAGCAGGCCTGGAGTATAAAACACCTTTTAGTATCTGGTCTCTTATTTTTCTTTTGTTCCAGGTTAATATTCTACACAGTTCCAACTCCAACTTCATGGACCATGTAAATCACATGATAGTCCAACCCCAATTTCTCCAATCTGTTCAGCACCCGGAGGGGAGTGTAAGTGCAGTTCACAGCTCAGGTATGTGACACCTTCACAGAGGCTGCTCACAATGATGCCGGTGTGTCAGTGTTTCCCCTGGGGTCAGCCTGCTCAACAGAATAAAGCCCTGAGGTCCATTGTTTCAGCTTCTAAAACCTCTCAGAGATCATAGCACAGGTGTGAAAGAAGGTAACATTGAATTCTATTCTGTCCAAGAATGTACTTTGTAATTAAAACCTGGTATCCTTTTTTAAAGTCTTCATTAATGGTTTTTTACTCTGACCCCCACAGTTAAAAAATGTCTTGTTTCTAGTATCGAATGGTATGAAGGGTAATTCTTATGCTCATATTGCCTTTGTGCATTTGTATTTCTGTAGTATATTAATTTCTACCCACTCCTTTCTAAACAAAAGGAAGAAATTGTATTCTTTTTTAAATGTGTAACTGCTGCAGTGCCTCTGTTAGCTGCTGTCAAGGCCTCAGTCTGGGCTCTCTGGAGATAAGATAGGTCCATCTAGTCGTGTGCAGCAGCCATTAGGATATATTTTAATTTAGTTTTTAGGCTGTATGAGTTAAAATATATACCCAAATTTGAAACTTTTTCAGTGAAGTTAAATCCATGGCAAAGATACGTGTTTAAAAGTTGCATTCTGAAATCCTTTTAGCTGAATGATACATATGTAAAGAAGTAAAGCTGATGTAAAGTGTAGCCAGGTGTAAGTAGCTATATACATGCTTAGAAAATGACTATATTTTTCTTTACATTGTACAGACGCTTCACTAAAATGAAACTGAATTTTTAATGGATAAACTATTGCAAACTAGGGGGTTTTGTTCCTAAATATTGTTTTGATTTCAGACTTCCAGGGCAAGGTAATAAAATGGGTTATGGACTGGGTTATACTATAGCTCCTGGAACTGTAGTACCTCGAGGTACAAAGAAAGTGGCAGCATTTCTCCACTAACCTAATTATGGAGCTGATTACATGTAGTAGTTCAGAGAGATTTCTGCCTGTGATTAGGTGGGAATGAGCTTCTCAGAGTGCAACCAAACAGTGAGGAAAAATGTCTTGAGTCCCTAAGAGTCTCCCAGGAAGCTTGTAACATGGGCAAATAGGGTGGCAATGCATTATTTTATTTCTGGGAGCTTGAGATTCAAATCAAAAGTGTTTGAAACCTTTGAAAATACGAACTTTGAGACATTTTGTCTTGAGTAAGGTTAAGGCCTCAGCTGTGATCAGAAGGGGTCAACAGACAGGTGAAAGAACAGAATTTTACTGCAAAAACATTTGTTCTAAACCAATGGATTCTGCACTTCTTGACTACTTCTCTTCTGCAGTTAAGTGGCCCAAAGAGCAAAAGTGGGCGTGCTCACTTTTTATTTAGGATTTATCATACTCAGGATAAGAAATCTGTGAACACTATTTGTGTTTGCTCCACTTTAGTGGGTGGGCACTGGTCAACGACTTTCTAAAGTCCTGATGTGTGTCCTGATTCTCAGTCCCAAGGAGGGGGAGCTGTGGGTTAAGGTTTTTAGTGGGGTTTAGGTGACTTGTTCCACCAGTATAACTCCATTCCCTTTCCCTCCCTTTGACCCAGTTGTTCCCAGTGTGGCCACGATCGTTATCATCATCTGTGTGAGCATCCTCGTGTTCGTCATAACGCTGGGCGTGTACCGGATCCGCACGGCCCATCAGCACAGCTCTGCGGAGCACGAGGGAGCCAAGGAAAATGAGATGGACTGGGATGACTCTGCTCTCACCATCACTGTCAACCCCATGGAGGTATTTAACTGAGGCACAGCGCTGTACCCTGGCACCACCAGGAGTCACTGGCTGGGCTGGCAGCAGGGCTTGAGCCTCTTTCAGGGTGCGGTTGTTCAGTTGTACGTGCGTACGCTCAGGACCCCATCCCAGTTCTCGGCTCCGCACGCCTTGGTAAGGTGTAATTGAGAACTTCAGATTTGTTGTCATATATAATTACTAAAGAAGATGGTGAAGGATTCTCAGGTACAGCGTCACTTCCACTCCATCCATGTATGTTTGTAGGTACCCAAGATGATATAGCTGCCTTGGTTTTTACTTTTTAATGTAAGCACTTATGCACTGAAGGGAGGGGAAATCAGCGCTTTAAAGAAGCTGATGTTGAAGGTTTAAATCTTGGTAGTGTGGCTAACAAAGATACTGCTTATTGACATTCTTCTTACAGTAGTTTTTGAATGTTTGCTACTGGCTTGTATGAGATTTGATGCCTAATAATCACATAAGGATGGAAAGCAAATTTCCCCAGCATGTCAGAATTTCTGAATGCTCATTTGAGAGAGCCCCCGGCTGGTAAGAAGGCACCTTTCTGCTACTGTCTCTCTTTCATTTCTTTACATGTATTGTAGAAATATGAAAAGCCACACCAGACAGAAGAGGAGAGTGAGGAAGAAGACATAGACGATGAAGAGGAAGACACAACCAGTGCTGAATCAGATGACAGTGAAGAGGAGGAAGAGGAGGAAGAGGAGGAGGAAGTGATTGTCCAAAAGGGAGACAAACAGAATGCCACCAGGCAAGAGCAGTTGGAGTGGGATGATTCAACACTCCCCTACTAACAAACAGCCCTCCAGCCACAGCTCTTTTGTAACAACCAATACAATGTTTTTTCAGTCTATGAATTCATTGACAGGATTTGAACTTCTGCTTGCCTATAACTGTTTTGCCTAAAATGATCTTGTTGTAGTAATTGATAATGATAGAACTGACCCTTTTCTTACAGAGCCTGGGGAAAACGTGCTACAAACCTCCTGGCACATGCAGTAATAAAGTAATCCAGAACTTGATCTGTTAGCAAGCGTAGTTCTCAATTTCCTGTTTCTACCCTGCAGATGTGTGACAAAGTCCTGTCACTCGATCCACAGAGGTTTTTGCCTTTGCTACTTTTTTCACACGGGAGAGATTTCAGCTTGTTATGAAGAATTACTTCTGTGGGTCCAAATACCAGTTGCCATCTAATTTCACATTCTTACAGGTGTAAAAAACATAATCCTCCTCCAAACTGGGGCAGGGCTTTAGTGCTACAGGGGACAGAGGCTGAATTCCATCTGTCATCTCATCCTGCCTTTTGGATGTTAACTGTCTTCTACAAGGGAATATCTAGGACCTGACGGGGATGCATGTGTGCCTGTGTAGACATGGACAGTGTATTTTTTCAGGCATGCTGTCAGACGCTCAAGAGAGATATTTTTATCCAACCTACTGATAGAAATTAAAATGAGTTAAAAAAAAAAACAACAACAAAAAAAAAACAGAAACAAGAAGGGGCTGCTGAAGGTTACAAAATATAACCCCAGCTAGTTCTGTCCACAGATTGAGTAATATGATCTTATGCAAACTGTAAATTCTAATGGGATTGATTCACTGAAAATCTGTAGAGCTGTTCATTAGTTATGGATTGAGCAATTTGCAGCAAATCGATGCTTTAAACCGTCTGTCTCATGGAATCATTAGCTTGCTGCAGCATCTTACTGAACTAGTGGAAAATAAGTGACCCCATTATTCCATAGCTATGTATGGCTGTGATTTAAACAATTGTTTTAGATGAGGAAAACGTTCCCTTTTGCTTAGTGAATGCCAGCTGGAATTCCTGTCTGACTGTATTTTATAAAAACATTATGCCCTATTTCTTCTGTACCCCTGCCTGCCTATAGTGCACAAGAGAAAGGAACAACACTGTGAGCTCTCTTCTGTGCTCATAATTCTCTCTTATTTCTTCTTCCTGAAGCCATTAATGTTGAGAGAAGGTTTTATAAAGTAGACAAGGAAAAATAAAACCTACGTGGAACCAAAATAGTTGAAAACAAAAACTAAACTCTTAAGAGGTTGAGAGAGTATTTTAGTTTGTTATGGTAACACAGCATATTTTTCTTAAACACTGTTTAAAAAGAAAAAAAAAAGGAAAAGCAGAGCTACATATACAATGTGTTTGGTAAGTCTGTGTGGTGTGTTTTTTGTCCCCTTTCCTTAAGTACCTTTGCATCTTCAACTGCTCTGCGTACCAAATGCTGCAGCACTTGCTAGGGTAGCTGCTCTAACGCATAGAAACAAAATGGCATGGAAGTGAATGCTGCTTAGTGGCTTGTCTGGGTTATTTTCCTGAGTACTTTGTTTTTTTGCAATTTCATCTTTGACTTTTGCTTTTGTAATTTGCTGTTTAAAACGAGCTGCTTCCTCTTCTCCACTCTCCCAGTCAGTCTTACCACAACAGGACCTTCCTGAGCACCCTGTATGGTGGTTGATGCTGCAAAGGGTACTTGGAGCAATCTCGAGGGTATCCACCTCCCTCAGTACTAGGTTATTAACAGCTCCTCAATGTCCTGGGATATAGGGAATACATAGTGTTTTTGGGGGTTCTTGTAATTCCAGTTTCTGCATTTGATAGCTGAAGGGAAATACTGACAGCAGCTAGGCCTTGTAGTTTAATAACTAAAAAGTAAATGAAAGAAAAATCCATGTTCATTCTAAAATTAGAGATATTCATGCTTTTATTTGTTGTGCCAGCAATCGTGTTGTCACATGGTTGTTAAGACTGGCAATACAGCAGTTTTCTTTTGTTATCAATCCTGTTTCATTTTATTCTCTCACACGTAGTAAACTTAGAAGAATATCTGCAGAATCAAGGCGACGTAAGTACATTTTATCTGCAGGAATAAAGACTGTAAAAAAGTCCACAATTTCTGTTTAAAACAAAATTAATATTTCTGCATATCTTGAAACATGTTATGTTAGATCATTTCCTACCATCCTAGATCATTTCCTAGTTTTAATTTTTTTAGTGACATGAAGCAGGCTCTTCATGATGCTTGTTAGCAGCACATATCAGCAACTCATTGTGCGCAGAAAAAAAAGATTTAAAATTAAATGTAGATATTTAAAAGTCAATTTCAGATTTAAAACTGGACTTAAATTATTTTTAAGTTTCTGTTATTCCTGATTATTATTGTTGTTATCATAGCAAACATTAGGGCAACTTGAAAACAGCAATTTACAACCTTATTGACAGCCTTTAATTCCTTTATATGCTTGTGAATTCATCAGTGTGTTTCTCCATCTAATAGACTTTTCTCTTTTTGTTACTGGAAGCAGATCTTTTCAGGTTGTACTCGTACATTACACAAGAAGCAAACAAAGTATTTTCTCTACTGTAAATAAACCTACATTTTTAAACCTAAGCAAAGTAATACAGGCATGTGTGTATCACTAAAACTTGGTTTGCAGTAAGATATTCAGCAAACTGAAATGTATCGCTGTACTTGTTTTAGATTACTCACTGGAGTGCATTATGCAGCATTTTTCATTCAAATAAATAGAAACATCCTTTTCACAAAATGGCAGTGAGAATGAGATACTTGTTCACAAAATGGGCCCTAGAATACTTGTGTAGCACTGAGAGCAGTGGCTTCCTGAGCAAAACTACTAACAGAAAATCAAAGAAGTATCACTTTTTCTAAAACAATTCTAACAATATTTCCTCCCCTCCAGAACTTGTTTTTGATATAACCTACTTGCTTAAAAACCAACCAAAACATATGCGCACATACATGCATAAAGACACACACGTGGGGCTTTTTTGCCCCTAATCAAAAGGCAAAATTCTCTCCTTTCCTCCCTGAAAAAAAAGTGTTTAGAACTGTAAAACCATTCAGGTTGGAAAAGACCTCTTAAGATCATTGAGCACTGACAAGCCCACCGCTAACATGTCCCCAAGTCCCCCCCATTCATGTGTCTTGGAATTCCCCCAGGGATGGTGACTCCACACTGCCCTGGATAGCCTCTTGCAGTGCCTGACCATCCTTTCAGTGAGGAAATTTTCCCCACTATTTAATCTAAACCTCCCCAGCACAACTGGAGGCTGTTTCCCCTTGTCCTATCACTTGTTACTTGCGAAGAGAAACCAACCCCCACCTGGCTACAGCCTCCTGTCAGGGAGTCGGAGAGAGTGAAAAGGCCCCTCCTGAGCCTCCTTTTCTCCAGGCTGAGCCCCCCCTCAGCTGCTTCTCATCAGCCTTGTGCTCCAGCCCCTTCCCCAGACTCACCCCAGACCCTCAATGTCTGTCTTGTGGTGAGGTGGCTTTTTTACAGTAGCAATAAACAAGTGGATCCAAAGAAAGCAGTTCTGAAGAGGTACCCACAATCCATGGCATCAGGAATCCAGAGGTGACAACAGAGGTCTAAAATGACATCACGTCAGTGATGCCTTTAAATTTTTGAAGTTCTAATCTAAGGCTGGGAAAAGCTGCAAAACCTACAAATGCAAATTGAAGATGTTATCTGAATTAATATAACTCCCTAAATGGCTCTTTGTGATTACAAGCTCTCATTTCTCTTTCACTTCCACCTCCTCCACAGGTGTTTCAGCGTTGCAAGTAAACCTTAAAAGGCACAGCTGAGATTAATCTCAGTGTTTACTGCATTGGCTGACACCAGTTCAAATTAGAAATGGACATGTAGGGCTCGTGACATCTTTAATACTAATTAAAATAAACTGTTTCTATTTGTTCATTCCAACAGGTAATACCTTGCAGTGGTGGTGGGACTGCTTTTTACCTGGTGATGATCTCCCTCACCAGAGGCTAATGGGAGGGAGCAGTTTATTTTCCTGAATGGCATGTGGTGGTGCTGAGCTTGCTGAGCACCTGTGTTTTTTAATTACTCCACTGGAACAAAATGGGGCTCAGAAGGGATCAGAAGGTTATAAAGTTCCTCCTATGGGAATGAAATCCACTGTCTCCATTGCAGGAGCTGTCCCTGCCTGACCCTAAACTGAACATAATGCCATGGGAGATCAGCAGCCTCAGGTGAAGGATGGTCAGAGGGTAATGCAGTAGCAGCCCTTACTTCACTGTGGCAAAGCCTTTTGAGCCCTGCACCTGATTTGTGTCTCAGCTGTCTCTTTCCCCAGCTGTAACCTCAGAGGCAGCTTTAATCTTCTCCCTGGTCGGGGTCCCAGTGCACTGGGACACAACACTGCCTGTTCCCAAAGTTTTGGTGCCAGCACACACAGCACTCCATCTCCACAGAACAGCACAAGGAAAGACTTTACTGGGGTGACAGCAGGTAGAGGTCTGGTGGGATGGAGCTGCTCCTGGAATATAAATTATAATACCAAAATGAAGGATGTTTGCAAAAACATGTGGATACTGAGAGAGGGAGAGGAAATAAACTGTGAGTACATCTCCTCTGAGGGGCTTCCTCTTCCCTTAATTCACACATGCTGACCAGAATAAGTGTCTCAAAACAAGGATATCCCCAGTCTCAGGGGAATACCAGGTTTTATCAGGTTCTGCCCTGATAAAATTACTGAATAAAAATAGTGGAAATATTGGGAGGAACCTGGGTGATACAGAAGCCTCATCTAGGCTTTCGACAGCAGGTCTGGGATAATTACCCCTCTGGGTGATCCCTGCAGCTGCTGACCTTTATGGAGCAACTGCTTAAAGCACTTCTACACAAGTGAGCAAATCTAAGGAGACAGGAGAAAAAAAACCTAAATGACAAAACATAAATATCAAAAAGATTGTCAAAGAAATCAAGCCACCTTCTAAGTCTCTAAATTTATTCCTGTTGATTGTACGTAATTCTGTGCTGTATAAATATAATCTCCCTCATGCTCCAACCAGTATCACCAACCACAGAATGGCATTAGGCTTCTCCCTCTCAGGCACAGCTGAGGAAGCTGCCAGGCCTTGTTCCTGCACAGCCTCCCTGCCCTCAGAGCCTGCAAAGCTCACAGCATTCCAGTGCCACTGCAAACAGCCACAGGAATAGCAGCCATCCCACCCCTCAGATCTTGGTGTTCCCAAAGAAACCAACGCTCCCATGCACCAAACCATGCAACACTTTGTAACATAAAATAAATACTTTTTACAGCAGCCAGAAGCTGTGATCCTGTACAATCATTGTACATTTGGATCTTTTTTTTTTTTTTTTTTAAGACTAAAGAAAGGCATAACAAGCAATGTGGGGAGCAGTGTAAAGTGAAATGGATCAGGTTCCCTAAAGCTGCATGTCTCAGACTGTGTATCCAATGATCAGACTTCTGGTTGCTGAACTCTCCTGGAATCCAACTTCATTTTTGTTAGCATGGAGAATAAAGACACAAAGAATAGAGATAACCACTAAAGCTACAGCAGAGCGCAATTCATACTCAACACACCCAGTCTCAAGAAATATTTCTGCTAAATATATTGGGAAAATTGCTCCAGTGGTATCTCACAAAGTAATTATAATTCGTCACCTTTGTAGGATTAACAAGGTTCAAGCCTGGTATGTTCTTTTGGGGTTTTTTTCCTCTAAAGAAGACATGACCATAAATAAAAAATACACAACACTTGAACAGTGCAAAAATGAAAGGGGAGCAAGGGCTTTAATTTCATAAGCCTCTGTCTAACATAGGGATTTAAAATAGTAAACAATTGTAGCCCTCATTATTGAAATTTAGCAGAATAAAATGAATCCAGGAGGTTTTGTCTGTTCATAACCTCTTTCCTGGTGATGAAAAGGTAGGCACCAGAGCAGGTAACCTTTTTCCCTAGAGGTATTTTGCTACCTTTGGAGTAGGTATTGCCAGTGGTTTGCTCGTTACGGTTTCCATGCCTGTGCTGGCAATGGGAACAGTGCTGCTGGCATCCTTGGGAAAGCGCTGTGCGTGCTGCTGATGAACAGCCCTGTGAAAGAGCTTGGTGGTGCTATGGTTCAGTAATTCTCCTGCAGCTCTGCTCACAGCCCTCCATTGTGCAGCACTCCAAACACGTGGAGAGGGAATGACACAATGATTACAGTGGAGAGCTTTGGGCTGGTGCTTCATTAGTTATTGTCTATAAAGAAACACTCTCAGCAGTGTGAAGCACTGCAAACGTGAAACAGAGTTCAGGAAAAGCCCTCATTCTTATTTTCAGTACTAAGTCATGGGGAAATTTTGCATTCATCAGCTGCTGAAGCTGCATGGCCGTGTATTGTCACTATGTCTGTGCTGAGAACAAAGAAGCGGCAGAATTTTTTTTCCCAGTTAAGTACATTGTACAGTAAAAGAGTTCAGCTTTCTGTGGGCAAGGTGCACAAAGCTTGCCAAATGCAAAGAGAAGCTGTCTCCAAATAGGGAACAAAGATTTTACAATGGTGTTCCATCCTTGTGCTTTAGAAACCCAGAAAATTTAATGGGAGTAAAATGCTTTTCTGCAGCCATACCTATTCCTTTTGTATAAATCTAGATACAGTCTTGGGTTTTCAGAGGCATTTAACTTCCCAACTGGGTATAAAGTTCTTTCAGGTGTCTTTTGGTGTAGTAACCCATAAAATTATTTTTGGCTGAAGGTTTCAGGATATACTAAGGGGAAAAAAAGGCAAAAAGTTACTAAAATTACATCTTTTTTTTTCTCCTTTTTTCACTCCTGCCTCCCCTAAATACATAAACAGATACAAAAGACTTGATCAGACAACCTTGACCAAGTCTGTGACTACAATGACATTTCATTGAAATTGGCAGTAAATCCTTGTCTACAAACTGCTTAATGTGCAGTAGATGAGAAGGTGGATGGTGGTTTTAACTGGGCATGCTCTTTGGAATGTGGAATGGATCAACTGCAGTCAGTTCCTTTAGAAAACCAAATTATTATTTAAGGAAGAGTGAACAGAAAGGTAGAAGAGAATACTGCATAAATAACAGAAGGAGTTAAGGTTTACAGTGATGTGAAAAAAGCTGAAATTTCTACTTTTAGAAAAGAAAGACATAAAAGCTTGAGTGTCAAATAGTAAGAAAATGGAAACATTTTCTGTTTTCGTGCCAGAACTGACACTGTCATGATGAACGAGAAAGAGAATGAATATAGGATGTTGAAAGCTTCCGAGATGACCGGACATACACGCGTACACACGTATGTGTGTGTGCAGAAAATCACATAATGGGTCCCATGGGAGGTGGTGGCTCTGGTGAGGGAGGAGACCCTGCAGTTTTTTAGCCCGGTTGATGCTGAAGTTGCCTCCTTTAGTTCCAGTTACAGCACCTCCAGCAGAGCTGGGAAGGGAGCAGGGCCATGAGAGATGTTGCTACACTGTGCATGCATTAAGTAGAAAAATTCAGAGCCATGGCCAGCCCATGGGGACTTGGGGCAAACATTCTGTCTTCTGTGACTCGAATTTGAGGGTACAGTTACCACACAGTTTAATCTGAGGTAAGAAATGCAACTTTTGCCAACAGGCAGCTGTGTTGATTAGTTTTAGAGTTCCATAGGTTGATGAGGAGCTGGAGACACCCAAGGCAGACTGAACTCCATACTGAAAAGGCCCTCAAGTAAACTTTTTGTAGTGATACAGTCTCCTAAGTGGCCACATAGTTAGGACCCCTGATTTTTGAAAATATACATAATAGGAAACTTTTCAAGGATAACGACCATCCCTGAACCAACCTGAGAGCTGAAGTTAATGCCTCCATTCTCAGAATCAGCTATTGGCACGTTTATTGTTGGCCTCTCCACAAACTGATGTAAAAGTGTGAGGTACATCTGAAAAGAGATGGGGATTTTATATATATTCTGTTACAAATACTGCACCACCAGTTAAGTAAATTTTTGATTGTGGTTAACAGGCAGTTCTGTTCGAGGGGTCATCACGACAGGGATGGGAAGATACACCAGAGTGGATTACTGCTTTGCAGGGTAATACATACTATGGGTAGGCTTCCTAAGAACTGTTTAATCTCAATTTCAGTGTATTTAGAAGTTCATATTAGACTTATCAAATCCTAGAAATAAAGATTTGTAGACAAAAGGAAAAAGTAGTGCAAATAGAGTATTATGCTAACAGTGCAGAAATCTTTACTAGAATATATTTCTTAGTGTTAGGGGTGGGGGTGCTTCAACCTACTTAAATGTTTCTAAGCCTGGGGCTTCTACTGCTTCCCCAGGAGATTGTTCTAGAGTCTATTAGAATTCACCATTAGAAAGCTTTTCCTGAAAATGAATTTAAATAATCCTTTTTGTAATTTTTATCTCATTAGTCCCAGTTATACCCTTTTGCACCACTCTAAATAGTTCCTCTAACCATGATTTTTAACCTTTGAATATTTTTAGATAGTTACCAAGTTCACTGCTTTTGGTGATTTACTAGAGAAGCTGTGAATCCCTCGTCATCCCAGTTGATTCCTTTAGTCTTGTATTTCTTACCTTTTCATGAAATGTCTTCAATACACAAACTAAATCCCCTGGTATTTCCTTAAATGAGTCTCAGTCAGTTCACTCTATGAAGGTGCTCTGTGTTGGTGTGTGTCACTGCATAAGTTGTCAAAGGTTAAACAATAAATTTAAATTGAAACTTGATTTTTAAGAAATCTTTTCTATAATCAATGGATAAGTTCTCATATGATATGAATTTGGCAGTGTCTTTTAGGTCGGTATCATTTTAAAAAGCCAACTAATAAATGCTGGAGCCAGCCAAACAATAATACAATGTATAATTTGTTAAAAATTAGATTGTTGTCATTAATGTGAAAACAGACACTGTCATTCGTGTGCCCGTGTTTTTAAGCGTCCCTACACTAAACAGCAACTATTAACCAATACTTTAAGACAGATAATGTTGCTTCTCCTCAAATGTCAGTAGAATACACCTACTTTCTAAAACAAATGCTCAAGATTTCCAGCCAGGCACTAACTGCTGCAAAGAAATAGAATTGTGCCAGCTCTTCTGATTACTGCCATGCCTACCTCTATATTGAAAATTCGTGATACATTTCTGGTCTCTGGCTGGCATGATGACTCTGTGGTTTGTTTTCAAGCATGCCCCAAGCAAACCTGTGTTCTCTGGCTCAGAAGCCACACAGGCAAACAGGGAGAATGTACAAAGTCAGCTTGGGTCTTTTCATTGATGTGTTTCCGTCATCTGCTCCCGCCTCCTGTACGTGAACACCAAACCAGAACTGAAATCCTTGTGCTCAAAGAGCCCCTGCATCACGAAGACCCAAGGGAAATAGAATTTCATTTCTTCTTCGTTTGCTCTGTCTGCAAGGGTTGGTGTAAAGGGGAGAGCAGGAACGCTGAGGATTCCAGTGGTGACTTTAAGAACTCTCCACTTCCCTCAGCACATCTCTGTCCCTAGTGGGTGTAAATTGTGCAAACCATATTGTAGGAAATGATGAATTGCCAGGAGTGGGTTTAGGTCACATGAGCAAACGATGACTGCCTTGGCACTGGCTGTTTCCTGTCACTTCCCTGCCCCCCTTCCCAAAACGAGCCATTGCCTGAGGAGTACCCAAGGTCTGACAGACAAGGGGGAAGATGAATGAGCCTTGCAAGGTGAGGCTGCAACACAAAGGAGAGGAAAAAGAAGAGGAATTTCTGAGCAAGGAGCTAGCTATAAAACATGACTTGTGATAAGCAGGAGAGCAGGAATCAGACATGCACCCTGAATATTGTTGCGGTTTGGTGAAAGGGGTTGTTCTAGTTAGAATTAACTATACAGTTATTAAATATTTTATATGTTATCGAGAGTGTAGGATTTTGAAGAGCTGAGAAATAATCTCATCATGTTGAATGTAACAGCTGTGCTCTAATTGGCTGGGACAATTCTATTTCATATTTCATCATCTCTTCACAGTAAAAATGATATTTCATCGCCTGCAAAAATGTAGAATTTTTCACACACAGTTCGTCATTTCCCAGATTGCTTCCATGTTAGTGCATTGGTTCTTGTTGAGGAGCAGTAACTGCAGTTGGTAGCATGTATTTTGTAGCTTGGGATTGCTTCCTAGCTGTCCAAATTCTGTGTAGTTGTGGCCACTTCTATGGATAATAAAACATATACCAGAGAAGGGATTAAATAAACATATGCTGTATGGTTGTACATACAACGGTTGTACTCCGTAAATGTGTCTCAAACCAACAGACTGTTCAGCCCAGGAAAGATGCTCTTACATGAAATATCTTATTGTTGATGTGAAACAACCATAAACCATGTCTTGAAATGTCTTGTGGCAGATGCAAAATGCATTTCTGAAAGCATGAATCTATACAATTTATGCAGTACGATGAATTAAATGACTATGTGCAATTAAAAAGATGAATATGAAATTATTTTTGAATAGATATGAATCAGCTGTTAAAAAAAAACAAAAGCCCAACTCTTTCTTAATGAAAATGTACAGTAAATTTTGAGAGACAGTACATACACAAACCCTAACTTTACATGGAGTAAGAAGCAGTCGTACAAAACCCCCTCCATGGCATAGTGGTGTATTTCATAAAAGCCATGTCAGTTTGCACAGTCATTTATGAATTCAACATTGTTAGTATCCATATGTTTTCCACAGGATTGATTAAATGCATATTCGAAATAGAGCTGTTATTTTAAAACTTGTTCTGTACATCTGTACATGTATAAAGCCAGAGTCATTTTTGTGGTCACTACGGCACTTTCTGTGAATTGGCCAATAAATATAATTTTAGAATTTCACATAAAAGGTAATGTTCTGTAATCTTTATTTCACTGATTATTGGGATGTCCTCATTTCCTGAATCATAACCCTTAAACACTAACACACCTCTGGTGGCAAAGGTTAAATATCTGGCCCATGTCTGTCATCTCTCTTACTAATTCCTAGGGAGGAGTATGCCACATGTCAAAAGACTCAGTCCAGTTTTAAAGCATCTACACAACTTTTCATCCTGCTGCTGAGAAAGGGAAGCAAGGGAAAGGGAACTTTTTAAAGAGATGTTGGTATTTACATTTAACAGCCCTCTATTTTCCCCTTTCATTTTGGTGTGATAAAAGATGATAAAATACTAAAGAGAAGGATGAATATACCACATATTACACACATAAAATGTGAAACAGTACAAAGGGAAAAACCTAATTCTGAGTCACCAGCCTATGAATTGCGTTAGCACATGTAAGTGATGTACGTGATCTCATCACACACAGCAGTGTACCTGACTTCTTTTTGCCTTCTGTCTGGAGCTCCCCTCCTTGTCAGCTCCTCGGGCCCAATCTCATTCTTTTACAAGATGTTCCACTGATTACCTCAGGTCTGATCTGCACATGACAAACGCGCCATGCACACTTCTTTAGGCACACGCAGCTGAGTTCCCAACATCAGCTGTCTAAGATGCATCAGTCCCTTCCAGGTTTCAGAAGGGTTCATTTCCCACTTCACAAGTCTCAGTGACAAGAAAAAGCCAGACCTGAATATCCAAATCTCTGCCTCCAGCCCTTGCTGTGCCAGGCCGAACAAAGCAAGTGCTGAAGGCAACATCAGACTTCACACCCCTATTGCAGTGGCACAGCATCCCATGGCTGGCTGGAGCTTGGGAGAATCAGGGAGAATGCATATCCTACACAGGGACAGTGAGCCCAGTCCGGTGTTGTTTTGGGTACAGACTGGTGTTCAGAGTTCACAGATTCCAAACAGAAGTCCCTGTTTCCTGCATCTCATATCCAGAGAGTGGGACAGCCTTAGCAATTCCCTTTGGTATAACAGGATTAAATATGGCCGCTTCCACTTTTTAATAATAAAACATCCTGAAGATCTGAAATATTAAGAGTAGCTGGGCTGAGCGTGCCTCCAGCAAAGCTGGGCCCATCATCAGTCTGCATGGCTGCAAGGCCTGTTTTCTTAATAGAAAAATAGTTTCTAAATCTAATTATCCTTCCCTCCTTAGAGAGCAATTCCTGACTGCCTTTCCACTCCTCTCATCCCTCAGTGCAATCTAGGGTTTTTACTTTTTGTGTGTCATTAGTTAAGAAAATAAAAGAGGAAGGAAAGAAAATTTTATCCCACGTTAGTCCCAACAAGAGTAACCATGAAGTCCTGGCACTCTCTCTTAACAGAAAATATACATCTCCTATGCAATGACCTGAGAAGACACACAAGTCACTGCAGCCTTGGACTGTACGTTTTCTTTCTAGCAATTTAAATAGCCTTTAGAACCTGATCAGAATTTAGGATGGGCTTTTCACAAGTCCTGCGTCTAAACCTAATGACTTATAATGAAATTGCAGTGATTCAAAGAAACAAAACAAGTTACAGGTTCTCTAGGAAAAGAGTAAAAAGTTTTCCACCCTGTAATTTTCCTCCTTTTGTGACAATTCACAAATATAGAGAAGAAAACAATTTTGGCTAATAACTAAGTTATAATGTGATCATATATTTAATTTAGAAATTTCTTGAAGAGCTCCTGAAAAATCAGAAATCTGAGCTAGGGCATCTTTAAGATTTCCACAACCCTTTGCAAAGAATTATTTCTTGTTACAGAAAAGACAACAATTTTTACTTACTATTTTACGAATAAAAATAATTTATATTTATCATTTCATTCTATTCATAATTCCAAACCTTTGTTACCTTTGCACGTTTTCTAATAATCTCCATGACCTTTGTTCCTGAATTTAGAACACCTACAACAAATCATGGTGGCTTAGTCTATTTAAAAATAGGTCTCTAGTAGTCAAACACTCTGCTACACCTTCCCTGATTTAGGACACTGAAAGCCTCCTAATGCAGATGCACGAAACTTAAGGGTTTTTTCCTTAGTTACACACAAGATACACTAGGAATAAAAAATTGAAAATTAAAGCTTAACTGATACAAATGGCTTTTTCACTTATTTGCAAGTTATTGCCTGTACTATGACAGCCTTTAAACATCAGTCCTCTACCACACTGAAAAAGGGAAACGAGCAGCTGGTGCTACTCCCAAAGTCAAATGCAAGGAAGGATACTACAGCCAGGAAGAGAAAGTAGGATTTAGTTCTTACCTGCCATATGGCTTCAAACTGAAAGAGAGTAGGTTTAGATTAGATATTGGGAAAAAAGTCTTTACTGTGAGGGTGGTGAGGCCCTGGCACAGGTTGCCCAGAGAAGCTGTGGATGCCCCATCCCTGGAAGTGTTCAAGGCCAGGCTGGATGGGGCT